>CAKNWW010330679.1:997-20481 GCA_932074435.1 Andricus kollari
CTCCAAAAAGTCTCTACCTCGTTGAGCTTGGGTGGATTTTTGACAGAAACAGGGTGATCATTGAACAGGCGAGATGGGTCAGCGAGAAACTGTTGATTCTCCCTGATCCATCTCTCCCTCTTCTGTATTCTTCTTCTTGCATCAGGTAACAGCCGTATTTTGTCAACAATATGCTGCTTGATTGTCAGCAGCCTTGACTTGTTCAGTGTGTGATTCAAGATCCTTAGTTCTTGGGCGAACTTTCGAACCCTTTCCGTGAATGGTCTACCAGATGTTATGTAGTCAATCATACATTGAACCGGGACGCATTCTGTCTTGCCCATCCAATCTTCTTGTTCAGTTGATGCGAGCGTCTTTTGGTCTTTTGATCCATCGTAGGTTTAAGCCTTCGATTTGAATCAGCCAAAGCTCTCGCAGCACCATAAACTGAGCAATTGATGGTCCAGAGGTCAGATTCTTGCGAGATTTCTCCACGAAGAGAGGCATCCATTTCAGCCAGATCTTGGGGCAGCTTGATCAAGCAGCGGTTGGGGAAGCGCTCCGCGTACATATCCATTTTTCCAGAGGTAGGCACGTTGATTTCGCAACGATTGAATCGAAACGTGCTGAAGCTCTGGGTGTTTTTGGCACCACAGAGTATGCATACGCGCCATAAAGCCTCGGTGAACAGGGATAATGCTGGCATCGTAGCAGTCTAGCAGGTCACCCTTGAGTTGATTCGTTCACTCAATGTGGGCGTTTTGCCGGTTCGTCGTCGTGTTTTCACCTAGATTATTTTTAGCACCCCGAACTCTAGGATTTTCGGCACTGTTCGCCGACCCATTGTCGGGTGCTCTGCGCGTTCGATCGTTTTGAACCGCATTTACATCTTTTTGGTGTTTTGATGGTGTCATTGCTGTTCCCACGAGCAGCTAAGGAAAGGTTTCGTCGATCGTTATAGAGCCGCGCATGCAAGGATAAGACTGCATACTCCGAGAGGTCGCCCGATATCCCAGAGACACCTTTTAAGACATCTCACCCAGGTGCTATTCAGCTTTCGGCACGGTTGTTTCGCCTCCGCTTAGGGGTTAGTCCTTCAGCTCCATCCCTGGACAATTTTCCGCGACTGCTTATTAATTGTCGTAACCATATTCAGTAGAAACCCTTGGTACAGGGAACCTCTATCCGCAACCCGAGGACGCGTTAGGTGGCTATGTCATAGGCCCTTCAGTTCTATTCCAAAGGAATTGAAACCGAAACTGCAAATTCAATACGATGATCCGGTGAAACTCTCGTGCACCCTGATGACACGGAGCGACCCAAGAAGACCGGCTTCTGCATTTTCCCCGCAAGTGTCTCAGCATTTTCTTGAAACGCAGGGATGCTTTTCAGGCTATTAACCAGTCATACTTTGGCACCTCCAAGAGCGCCGATGATCAAGACGATTAGCTCAATGGAATATTCCGTGTATATCCGTCGCAACTCCCTTATAGAAACTCCTTTATACCTCTATTTCTATTCATTCTCCTTGGCATTTGGGCTGATGCCGTAAGAGTGACCGAGATAGTAATAAAGAACTCTTAGTGCCGGATTGTGCCTTCGGATATAGGTCGTTCCTGCATGAGTTGGAAAACCAGATAGTATGTGTCCTAGATGCTCGGGGTGTGCATGACACGCTCTGCAGCTGTCGTCGGAAATGTCTTGGCTCAAAATGTGGCGACGGTATGCTAGAGTAGAAATGACACCGTCTTGACGTGACAAAATGAAATCCTCCGTGCCCGACTTCAATTCGGGTGATTTAAGGAAAGCAAACGTTAGCTCATACGACATCTGCAGATCCTCCATATTTCTGTGGAAGATGCCGTGCATCTTCTTCTCGAAGAGCTGTTCACGGAAGTTTTTCTCCTGTGCTTTCTTAATGCGGGCCTTCAGGAGTGAGTACTCGAGATGGATAAGAGTTCATGCATTTTGCTCATCCCTGATATTGAAGTCAAGGCCGAGTGTTTCAGCAGCCTCATCCGCTGATTTGTACAGAAAAGCCCCTTTGCCCACTTCTTCGTATTTCCTGACCATTTTAAGAAGACGGTCCTGTCCATTTGCGACTATATGTGCTGTACCTAGAATAATCCTGTTTTGAAGATATTCAAGATTTAGTATTCCGCTCTTTATTTAGTAATGCGGCTCTGTTGCACGCCCAGGGATGTATAGGTCTCTTCAGCGCTAAGGTGTCGTATAGCGTTTCTGTCGACGAGCCGGGATGCCATTAAGTTTTCCTTTTTTCAAATAAACCTTGGCGCATTTTTCTAATCCGATCTCCATTCCAATATCTTGAGTGTACTGTTTCACAATGTCTAGAACTAGATGTAGTTTCTTTTGATTTTTAGCATAGATCTTAATATCATCCATATAAAATACATGATTGACCTTATGCTTTCGATTTCCAGATTTGTTGCAGAGGTACCCTTCGGAATGGCGAAGTGCGAGAGATAGTGGCTATAATATGAGGCAAAAGAGGAGAGGGCTCATGGTGTATGTATTGTGACGTGGTATTTTATACCTATAATCTATAATATATAAAATATTGAAAAGCCAAGTTTATAATGGCGCCCACTAACGTGAGGCTTGAAAAACTGAGCAAGGTAGGAATTGATTAATTTGAGTAAAATTAATTAATGATTGGGAGAGTAATTGATTAAAAATTAATGCAATCAGTAAACATTGCTTAATTGAAAATTAACTAAGCAAATAAAAATTGATTACTCCAATTGAAAATTAAATTATTGATAAAGTTGATGAATTGGGTCGGAATAAGTACCAAAATGGAATTTTCAGGTAATATTCAAATAAGGGATGCATAAATATCACTTGAACTATAGAATTGTCCTGATTGGGTGTAAAATTTGAGCGCAGGTAGTGAGTCGACTCGTGGTCCGACTAGTAAAATTAAACTCTAATTGATTTGTCAACTTAACCAAAATGCACGCGAAAATTAAAATAGTAAATTGCCCAGTAAACGCCATAATAGATTTTGGAGTGACAGACAATTATATTGGAGCACAAGCATTCGATTTAGCTGAATTGGCATGCAAACCAATAACTTGTCCGGGAATTGAATTTTTGGAATCTGGTTTTGGGTTAACAAAAATTATTGAAGGTCGTTGCACACTCCCCGTACATTTAAATAATTTAAATAAGGAAATCGAATTTAAAATTATCTCAAGTATGGACAATCGGTGCATTTTGGGAATAAATTTTGTAAGACAATTCAATTTTGTTATTGAGCAAGATAGTTGAGTTGAGTCGGAGTACGAGCGAACTCGTAAAGAAACCACAGCGATTTTGATGAGTCATCGCTGGTATCTTTACTGCATTGCTCAATCAGGCTTGATAAATTAGGCACGGTCTGCATTTATTAATAATCAGGATCAGTTTTTGGACATTAGGATATAATTTAGTTTTACATATTGATATCATGGGACTTACACTCAATTATCGAATTTTGTGTTTGGTTCGTACGATTATGTGAAATTGAAAGTTGAAATTGTTAATAGTGTCTCACTATTAATTAAGAAAATAGCGGTAGGTATTTTCTAACTATAAAATAATAAATAAGTAAGGAAAATAGCGGTAGGCATTTCCTAACTCTGCCATTTGAAAATGTTCGAGGTGAAAATGGCGGATGGAGCGGAATTTCAAGTCCCTCAATCCATCACGGATATGGATGCGCACGGATTAAGGGAGTGGTTAGATAAAAGGGGGCGCAGTTCACTGGGCTCTGCACCGGTGTTAAGTGATCGGGTCATTAGGCTGCTACAGAAAGAGGCGGGTATGCCAGTCGGTTCAGCGAGGACCTCAGCGAGGATTTTTGGACAGGCGTAGTTAGTCCTGTTACCCATCCGCCCATTTCAGAAACTCCCCGGTATGGTTCTATGGAACCTTTTACAACAAATCAACCCCAACCCATCACCTTATCCGTCCGGTACGGACAATTATGTCCCCACAGTAGGAACATGAGTCCACGTGCGAGTCACGTGTCAGGACGGCTAATCAGTGATATGCTACCCCTAATTGGGGAAATATTGTTAAACCCGATACCACGAATTATTCGATTACAACGGACTGGCTTTCCTGGCCGCTGACGCGGAGAGAACGCTGAGCCCCATGGAAGAAGATAGGCAGCCTGTTAAGAAAGAGGATTCATTTTTCCCGGAGTTCGTTTATAGTCCAAGTAAAAAATGTTCGGGCGGAAGTGTCGTCAAGGATAAACATTCAGATTCAGCAATCGAGAAGCTAGCTAAAGTTCTTCTCGAACTAGTAACGGCCCGAGATGGTAAGAACTCGACCAATACTAAAGATAAATTGAAGTCGAAAGGGCGAAATCAAAATAAGAAGCCACTTGCAAATAGGAATCCAAAGGCGGATGAGCCTAGAGATTCCTCTAAGTCAAAAGGATCACTTAAAGTTGGATCTCCCGATAGCAACCGGAAGTCCAGGATCCAACCTAAGCAGGAGCCACCCTGTTTTAACTGAAAGGGTGATGACAATCCTTGGAAGAGGTGTCCAACTAAGTGGAATAAGTTCTGTCACAACTGCGGCAAGGTAGACCAAGTCAAGAGCAGTTGTGACTCAGCTTATTGCCAGGGAAACCAATAGGGGAGAGCAAACTTCGGGTCGATGCTGCTCCCTTTCTCCTTAAGCAGACCCAAGCTGGGATAAATCAACCTGACATATCTTCGCTCAATTCCACGAGTACAATCAACCAAACCAAGTCAACATCAGCTGTGAGTGACAGGGCCGATTCAACCACTAAGCATTGTCAGCGCAGCTCACTCAATAAATCGCAGGGGCGTGATTCTATAGATGCAGCTATAAGTGAGCTGAGCCGAATCAGAATAGAAACTTCAGGAGTTGAGGACATCTCTTATCGACCTAACATGACTTTAAGAGTCGAGGACGACTCTAATCAATCTCGTCAGGACTCAGGAAAATTTGAGATTAGTAGAGAACCGATCATGAACGATAGGGAAGGAGGTAGTCGACATCCGGGTGCACCGTTCAACCCTAAGTTAAGCAGAGGTAAAGCCGCACGAACCTATATTGATGTCGTGATAGGCGATAAACTCTGTCATTCATTGGTGTACACGGGGTCAAAGAATACGTTCATGGGAGCGAACGGGCTGAAAATCATTAAAGCGGGAAACAATAAATTAAACCTGAACAAGAGGGGAGCAGTCATGATGGCGAATGGTACCTTAGAGTCCGTCATGGGCGAAGCGTCAATCCCCATCAGCTTGGGCGGTGTGACGCGCGAGATGGCAGTCCGCATAATACCAGGCCTTACTGACCTATGTGTGCTAGGCATGGACTTTGCGGAGGAACTTGGGGTAATAATCCACGCGAAAGATAGAGAAATTTGGATGGCTGACGAGCCACTCATAAAATTTTCTTTTGGGGTAGTGGAAGAAGGTGAACCCGAGAGTTGTAAAGGAATTGCCACCTTGTCGGAAGAAGAACGGGAAGAACTCAACTCATTTTTAAAACCGACATATTTAGTGGCGAGCCCAAAAACTGATTGATAACGACATAATAGAGCCTTCATCAAGCGAATGGTGTAATCCATTCGTGATGGCTCGAAAATCAGATGGAGGTTATCGGTTGTGCATTGACTTTAGAAAAGTCAATGAAGTCAGTAAGAAAGATGCATAACCGTTACCCATCAAGACTGAAATATTGACGCTAGATTTAAATAAGGTGTATCATGAAATTCCCTTGACTTAGGAGAGCAGGGAAAAGACCGCCTTCATAATACCTGGGAAGGGTCTCTACCAATATCGGCGGATGCCATTCGGATTCACGGGAGCACATGCGACGTTCCAGCGATTGATGGACAAAGTCATAACATCGGAAATGAGGCCGCTCGTGTTCGCGTATTTGGACGACATAATAGTCGTAACCAAAACATTTGAAGAACATCTCTATTGGTTAGAGAAAACTATCAAAAGGGTTCAGGAAGCTGGGTTGACTCTCAATCCTGATAAATGCGACTTCTGTAAACTACAAGTCCAATATCTGGGATTTGTAGTGAATCAGACTGGTCTCAACGTCGATGAGGATAAGTTAAGGCCAATATTGGAATACCCTCGACCGACTAGATTGAGACAAGTCCGTCGTTTCATAGGAGCAACATCTTGGTATAGGCGTTTCATTAAGGACTATGCTAGGATTTGCGAGCCTTCAACCCGGCTAACTAAGAAAAATCAAACATTCATTTGGGGCGAAGAACAAGAGGAAGCGTTCCAGACACTTAAAAAGGCATTAATCTCATCACCGATCCTGGCGTATCCCGATTTCAGCGTCCCTTTCACAATTCAGACAGACGCCAGCAATACTGGTCTGGGTGTAGCAGTGACTCAAGAGCAGGGTGTTCAAGAAAAGGTAATAGCTTATGCCAGTAGAATTCTGTCTAAGGCTGAGCGTAATTACTCCACCACGGAGCGTGAATGCTTAGCTGTCTTCTGGGCGATTCATAAATTCAGATACTATCTGGAGGGGTATCATTTTACGGTCATCACCGACCATAGCAGTCTAAGATGGCTCTGTAATCTTCGGAATCCAACTGGCAGATTGGCAAGACGGTCACTCGACCTGTTAGAGTATGACTTAGAGGTAGTGCATAGGAAAGGGGCGATGCACCATGTTCCGGACGCACTCTCGCGGTTGTATGAAGAAGAGGAGGACCTTAAGTTGGCCATGATAGAGCCTGTGGAAGACGAATGGTACGAGAGACGCCGTCAGGCAGTCATCAACACGCCTAATAAGTATAGGAGCTAGAAAGTGGTTGACGGACGACTCTACAGATACCAAAATAACTCCTTATTAGAGGATATTCTGGAAGACCTGGATGCCTGGAAATTGGTCGTACCTAAAGACCAAATTAATAATGTGATGAGGGAAGTACATGAGAACCCGGAATCCGGCCACACGGGGATTGAAAATACTTTCTACAGAGCAAAGTTGCCGTACTATTGGGCGGGGATGTTCAAAGACATTAGCACCTTCATCAACAGGTGTGAAGCCTGTCAATTAACTAAATCTGACCAAACAGGTCCGAGAGGTCTGATGGGCCATCGCCTAGTTCAAGAACCGTGGGCTGTAGTTGCCACGGACGTGATGCGCCCATTTCCCAAGAGTAAAAAAGGTCATGAATATCTGGTGGTATACCAGGACCTTTTTACCAAATGGATGGAGGTAGCCCCATTAAGAAAGGCAAATGCGGCCAACATAAAAGACACTTTCGAGGACCTAACAATCAGCAGATCGGGAACACCAGAAGTGCTTCATTCGGATCGGGGCACAGAATACGCGAACAACGTATTAGACGATATGGCTAGGGAGTATAATATCCACCGTTCTTTTAGCCCGGTATACCACGCCCAGGCGAATTCAGTCGAAAGGAGTAATCGAGCCCTTAAGACTATGATAGTCTCATTCGTAGAGCAGGATCACCGGGAACGGGACGTGCACCTAAGAGAATTCATGTTCGCCTATAACACGTCCGTACACAGTACTATACGGTGTACTCCGGCATTTTTGAACATGGGACGAGAACCCAGGCCTAGGAACGTGCTTCAACGCACCTTTGAGGGTGAGGCAGAGTTGCCCCACCCAATGATGAAGGTTGGGCAACTAGGATGTCAAGACTCACTCTTTTAAGAGACTTAATTACAAAGCATCAAGATCAGGTGTTTCTGCAACAAACCAAATATTATAACCGCGGTCGCAGAGACATTACATTCAAAGTAGGAGATCTCGTAAAGAAACCAGCTCACTTCTACTCCCGGAAGAATCAGAATGTCTCGAGCAAGTTGGTGAAATTATTTAAAGGACCTTACGTGGTCGTAAAGGTTTGCTCACCCGGCGTGTATGAAATAGCATCCCAAGAAGGCGGATTAAAGGGGAGATACCACGTTTCCAAACTATTCAAATACGTGGACCCCGACCAGCCTGAGGACGAGGCACTTGCGCCAGAGGAGGCCGCAGCCCTAGACCGGGAACTTCTCGAGATTCATGATTCAGATGGGGAAGGGGAACCGACGGTAGAAGGGGAATCTGAAGAAGAAATGGTTTGGAATACGGAACCTAAGCGTAAACGTTCGGTCGATCAGGAGTTCGATGAGGGTCCGAGTCGTAAGAGACTTCGAAACCGCTCATACTCGTCGTAACTTTCATTGAATTGGGGGGCTCATTAGGATAGGGACGCGCAGGCTCGTAGAGGTTAAGAGGAAACGGAGAACAAAACGGTTGGGACGGATAACGTAATCTTAAGCGTCCGGCCGATCAGGGGGTCGACGAGGGGCCTAGTCGTAAAAGACTTCGGAATCGTTCTTACTCTTCATAGGATACGTAAAATTAGCGTAAATTAGGACTTAAGGCGCTTCGTCAGGCATGAATTTTTTCCTATGTATTACATATGACACGTTTCCTCCTACACGGATGAATTGTTGGATATAATATTTTTACCACATAATCCCAATGGCATAATGTTGAAGCTATTAGTCTTCGATTTTTGAAAAATGGTCTTGTTTTTGTTATATTTTAATTAATCGAAAAATTGCTTCATTTATGCGCCTGGAAACGAGCAATCCGCCAACCGGGAAAGTAGTTACGATGAACCTAAACCAGGCGCTCCAAATTTTCTCACTACAAATTGGTTTTCAAGCGTGAAGTTTATCGGAGACACTTCACATCAGGAGGTCCCTCGTAAATCATCGGTCCTTCCTATTGTTAGTGCGTTACATGATTCGAGACGGTTGAACGAAATTGATAATTATCAATATATAAAACAATGCATTTGTTTATAAAACATGGTTATAAAATAAACAAATTGCCAATTCTTTGTCACCAAATAGCACTACTTAAGTAATTTGAAGACGATGAAAAAAAAATCATTTTCTGTCTATAAATCACCAAACAATGAATCCGTTTATAAAAAAAACAAATGGCCTAGTCTTTGTCATCAAATAGCACCACTCATGTAATTATAAGACGAGTGGACAGAAAAACGATCACTTTCTATCTACAAATGGTGAAAGTATGCATTTGTTCATAAAATTTGTTCATAACAAAAGCAAATAATATCGATTGACAATTCTTCGTCACTAAATATCACCGCCTATGTAATTTGAAGACGAGTAGAAAGAAAACTATTTCTGACTATAAATGACGGAACTGTGCATTTGTTTATACAATTTGTTTATAAAATAAAGAAAATATACCATAGAACAAATTTTCATGATCAAACGTGATCCTGTTGGTAAAATGAAGCAATTTTAACTTCAAAATATGCTCATTTCCAATATCTTGACATTTGGTTAATATAATTTGCATACAGCAATTACATTCGATATCCTGTCTCGAAATTATGTAAGGAATCTAATGCAGCATATTGAAATTCAATTTCTTTATATATTGATAATTATCAATTTCGTTCAACCGTCTCGAATCATGTAACGCACTAACAATAGGAAGGACCGATGATTTACAAGGGACCTCCTGATGTGAAGTGTCTCCGATAAACATCACGCTTGAAAACCCATTTGTAGTGAGAAAATTTGGAGCGCCTGGTTTAGGTTCATCGTAACTACTTTCCCGGATTTAAAGAAGAGCTGGTCGGATGGCGCTTAGATGATGGTCGGGCGATCATCCGGATGGAGAGGGGCTGGATAATTTTCAATCGAGTGAGGGAATACGCCACGATCTTGGATCCTCGGACGGAGGAGCAGCGTATGTGATATCTAGAATACTTGGGCAGACTAAGATCAGAAAGCCACATAGTATTGGAGGAGTTGTATGCTCGGGGCGTGATCCAGCCCGTACGGGCTTTAGCAGGAAAAGGTGTCTCTGATACCAGCTCGAACTCCAGTATGGATACTGAGGAAAAGCCTCCACTGAGCCGTAATGCAGCGCTGCTGGCATTAGCACATAGCGAAGCGGAGAACTCGGGGATACCGTCACTGCCAAGGGCCCGGATGCCTCCTCCTGCACCGAGAGTTCCCCAAATGGAGACAAGGCCTGCGCGAAATGTGGTTCAGTCGAGCACAAATATAACCAGTGTCCAAAACTCCACCAACGCTAGGTTGGGGAGTGAAGACAGTCGTTTTTAGAATCGGGCAGTGTTAACCCCCGATTATACGTTATTTATTTATATATCGCGTTCTAAGGCGTTGATTGAGAAACTCAGTAAGATAGACATACAGAGTATATTTTACTCTATTCATCTCATTTGCATCACTATAAAGTAGTTGATGGTCAGCTTAATTTTGCTTTGTTTTATTTGTCGACAATTTTCAATTTCGCTGAAGTATTCTCCGCTGAGACGTGTAACGTGTAAGCCACTGGGGTGTCTTGACCCCATAAATAAAACTGGTTAGCTCCAGTTTACGTCACAATAAATGACCAATTTATTCATTTACTAACCCTGTCCCCTAGATCATCTACTCAACAGATTTCAGCAATTGGGTCTTCGCTCATTATTCTCAGCACGTGAGGTAAGAGTTCAAGTTTTGTCTAATTACGGACTACTTTAAAATCATAGCCCTTCGGGACTGGACGGACAGGTCCCATCGACTTCTCGCAAAAGAATTACAAAGTATTCCGGTATTAAATAGCTGGGTGCCTAGTCGTAGAGTAAGTCGAGCAATTAGCTATCAGAACCAGTAGGAAAAAAATGTAAGCTAATGATATTATGGTGTACTGCCAGTTCATATAGATTAAGAATTAATGATGAACCACCAGTCTGGACATCGGAGAGGACTCAGGAAAGCAGGTGAGGGACATGCTCGGCCCGATGATGCCTCGTCTAAGGGGTGGGCAGTTGTGACGTGGTATTTTATACCACGCCCAAATTTGAAATATTCACGCCCAGTTAACTTAAATTGAAGTAAAATCAATTGGAAATTAATACCTGGTCGAGCACAGAATCCACTTAAGAGCTGTCATTTGACAGGAGCCTCGAGAGGGATGGCCTGTTGCCATAAACAATCCCCTCGAGACCTAGGGATTGTCACTCCGCTGCTCCGAACTGTTGCCAGACTGGGGGTTCATCTTATATAGAAAAATAAGACATCTACTAATGCCTTCGAAATTTTATTTTATGTTGTTCACTAGAAACTCTCAGGGCCGGATGGCCCGGCCATCACATTTTTAAAGCCGGCTTGGCCGGCTGGCGCATGTGACAAACCGCAACAACAACACAACACGACCAGGTCGTCGTGACTTGACTCTAAACCACCCACACTACCACTCAATCACGGCTAGGCAGTCGTGACCCACTTATACACACTTCAGCAACACAAACCTCTCGCTTTCTCTCTCTCACATACACTGGGGGAAGGAGGACACTCAGTTGAAATATGGTATCGCGGGAGCGATGCCACGCACTCTTGTTAGGTGGAAAGTTATAACCATCGGTTATGCTCCAAACTTTCAAAACACTAGCAGCCGATAGTTTTGGGCGCACACTGCTTACGGAAGGTGTGCTGAAATAGTGTATGCGTCGCGCCGTGGCGCAAGTTAGTGAAGTGACTCGCCATAGGCTATAGGCTAGGCGAACGAATACACTAGCTAAAATTGCGAGTCACTGTAGGATACTCAAATAAATCCGCCTTTATGCATCTTGGCTAAGGGAAGTTGCGGGTCTGTATACGCAACTCATGGCTTACCCGCTAAAGACTGTAGTCGGCGTCTTCCTATTCATTCTGTGTTCGGCCATTTAAGCGACTTGAAGGTTTGCCCTGGGAGGCACGTTAGTAAAATTAATTACCGCAAGAATTATTGAATCCATTTGAAGTCTGTTAGGGCGTGTTGCCTCAATTAAAGATATAGAAGAGACAATTGGATCCAGGCGTGAGCCTTTTTGTTGGAGTGTCGGAAAGACTTGTAAAACTCTTTGAGTAGACTGAAAGGTATGTTCTTCATTGTTCGCCTTCCTAATAATTAATGGGTCACTTCTTAGTGCAGATTGGTGGTTAAAATCAGTGCCCGGTCGCGGAATTATGTGCTCTCTTTTGTTACGCGTTAGTATGGGATTTAAGTTGTAAATCTGGTGGGTGTGAGCAAAGTAGTTTTTCAGTCGAGTCTCCCAACATGGCGCGGAATCACGACAGCTAAGGTTAATCAATGTCACCGCCATTTTGGGAGACCCCGGCTCTAGATATAATGAATAATTGAATCACTTAGAGGGATCTTAGAATTAAAATAGTTTCTCAAATTATCTAAAATGATCGGTGTTACCTTTAAATACGCAGTCGTTGGGTTGGGGGTCGGCTTCTCTTACATTAATGTTAGCCGTTCTGGTTACTTGGTTACTTAGATAGATGTAAGCTGTGACGTTGCAGATGTGAAATCAGTGACGTCAAAGAACTGATGTACAACTGGCGCCGGATGATAGTTGTTGTTTTGACTCGCGTTCGGTTTCTTGATCCAGAAGGCGAGTCACACCGACGTCCTTCGGAGCACTCTCAAAATGTTAGATTTATTGGTAATTCTCTGCGAATGTTTTCATGACACAAAACCTCGAGCCATATCCGCCAAGAAGGATGTTTAGAGGATGTTGAGAAGGAAGGAAGAACGTATAAAGGGCTTTGAGGAAGGAAGGAAGGATGTCCATTATTTGAATACCAGTAGTACTCCCGCCAGACGCTAGAGTCCGTCACCTCGCAAGCCTGGTTGTGCCACCTCAGTCGACAACTGTGACGCGCGGAACCCCGCGCGTCTGACAATTTCCACATTTTTTCGTTTTGAGAACCCGGATACAAATGACGAATGAGGAAGGATCAAAACGTCACACTTTCTTTCTGGACGTTTGCAACACAAGTTGCATTTTTTTCAAGTTGAAGTCGAGATTTGTAAAGCCTAAGTGGCTATTTAATATTAAGGTATTGGAAATATAGAATCGACGGTTTCGATGGCCGAGGTAAACTAATCTTTGTTTTGGCAAGTTAGACCAAGTGTCTAACTTCTAAATTCTAAATTGGTTCCTTTGTGAAGACACTTTGTCGAACTTCGCATGTTATCACATGTTCTCTTTATTTGTGTTTCTCGGGAGTGCTCGCGATTATCAAATAAGTAATTTAAATTCTCTTTGCCGGTAATTATTTTAGAAATAACTTCAGTGATCATTGTTACATTTTTATTTTTGGAGCATCTCGGGATTATCGACCGCGTGCTCTGCCGCTTTGCAATTTTCTATCATTTGTTCTCGCTTAGCTTTTTAAATCAAACATTCACATTTATCTGATACAAATATATAAAGTAATAATTGAAAAAATGGCAAATTATAATTTATAAAACGACATTTGGCATGATTGTAACGCCAAAAGGTGTGTCTGTCACGTGTGCATTTTCTCTCGAGAACAAAAGTGAAACCTAGTTTCAACCTTTGATTATTGAATCAATATTTTATATAAAATCCTACATTGAATAATAGAATCTAATGGACCTTTAGGGCATTCTGTATAATCAAAACTAAGATTTGTCATACTTAGTGGATCAACGGCAACAAGATAATTCGAAGTAAAATAAGAGGTTACGCGACGTTGTTTAATTCAATTCAAATAACCATGCTGGTTTAAAACCATTTAAGAATCCTCTCAATTATAACTTTCTTGTTTAAATGTCCCGATTAAATCAAATTGTTTCTATTTTTAAATCTGGTCTCGATTTATTTCCGCTACTTAACTGATCCGTGACCCTGGGATGTCACGAAGACCCAGATCCTGAACTGGTTTTTGTGCTTTTAGGTTTTCCAGGAAGTTCATCGTTGTTTGTGTTCTCGCATAAATAACTGGCGCATAATAAATTTGGATTTACCCAGTAATTGCAAAAATTAAGATTGTCGATACTCGTAGTTTTGCGACTAGAGACCAGTCGCATCACAAATTGGCGCCCAGCGTGGGGCGGCCATGAAAATTGATTATATAATTAACTCTTGGGTAGCGGAAACAATTTGGAGAGACAATTTGTTTATTTTTGAGAATCAGAAGTTTATTTTGAATTGAAAGGTTATTTATGGGGATCATGAAGAGAAAGCTGGAATGAAATGGTTTTCGCAGAGCACTCGAGAATTTAATTCAGAAAGGGAGTCAGACATTTTTGCATTTTTATTAAGATTAACGGTTGCTTTATGCGCTATGAAATCATTTTCCATGCCATGCTATTTTTGATTGTTCTGTATGTCCTGCGATTTTTCGCAACATTTCATTTCGCCCACATTTGTTCTTCGTGCATGAATATTTTTCGTTTGCACGAGATTAAGCGAAATACTTTAATAGTGAAACCAGGGCTGCAGGGAAAAATTAAATTGAGTTTATTTGATATTTTTCTACTTTCGAAAATGAGTATTTGGAGCATTTCCGACGCATTTGTATAATTTCGAATCGATAGTAAATGCAACGGGGATAAATTAGAGTTTTAATTTTAGCAACAACCTAGCAACAGTCGGATCATATTATTTGTTTTTTTTTGGAGAAATTTCGAGTCGGTTTCTTTTAGGTTTTCAAAGTTCTCAGTTGGTAGTGAGTCTTTGATTGACAGTTGGTCAAAAATTAAAATCTCAGTATTAGGAAAGAATTTCAATTAATTATTGAAATTTTTTAATTCTTTCACGTTTTTTTTTTATTTTTGAAACCGATTGGTTTCAAAGAAGCTTCACCAAGAACTAATTGGTTGAAAGATTTTAACAGGATTTTTAGGCAATTTCACATTGTACAAACATTTCCCTACAATATCTCACAATCATATTACAGTTTGGCGCATTATATCCACACTGAGTATTGTTTGTTTTGATCCTGCATCTGAAATTTGTTGAATCCATGCACGAATTGAATCCATACGATATCCATACATTTTTCTCGTTGTGAATCTTTTCCTTAGGAATTAATAATGGCATTCTTAGGAAAAATCGAGGATATCGAAACCTTTACTGAATTAAAAGAAGCGATTGCACAGCTTAGTGGTGCTGAGGTTTTGGAAACGTTGAAATATTTATCTCTGGACACTAGTGGCCACCGAAAGACAATTAATTCGAGGTTGCGAAAAGGGATCAAATTATATAAGGGTTGGTCCTCCCGTGACTCTGACGTCACCTCCATTACATCTGCGGCTACGAACGATACGGAAAATGAAGTAGAGGAACTAGGTTCAGACATGGTTCCGGCTATCACAACTGACAACCCTATCAATGCAAATCCCGCGATTGCTCATGTCGAGACCTTATCAACAACCACAACTATTACGACTTCGGCGAATACTGCGATTGGATCTACGCACGGGATTGTTGCCGGTTTAACAACAACAACAGGTACAATGGCGACTGTGTCGACACCACGCTTACAGCCAACACGATTCCCGCTTTACCCCAGCAAACCAGAGCTAGGTGTAACAATCGGTTATGCGAATTTTTACGGCCTCCCAGATCCGTTTATGCAAAAAGATTCCTTGTCAATAACTTAGGCCCAGATTTCAAGTTTCAGGATCCACTACGTGGCGAACCCTTGCAAAGGTTAAAAAGGTCACAAATGAGTACCGTGAGGGAATCGAACAGATTCTCGGAAAAAGTTTTCTCTGACAGATTACGATCGGTAACCGACGAGATCAATGAAACAAATATTAACACTAGGGATAGGAAATGGGCAACAGATAGGATTTCTAGAATTTCGCTTGGGGCTGTGCCGAAACTTTCAGATGGACCGGAAATCAAAGAGAAGTTTAGCCATCCCGAAAATTCTGAATCAGAGTCTAGGGACAAAATTTTAAATCGCTCGGTTACTAAATCAGTAAAAACTAACATGACCCGGAATAATAACCCTAAATTGAACCGTACCCGACCTTCTGTAATGCACAGTTCCTCGGACGAAGACCCCTTACGGAACTTAATTAGTTCTTTTGGTAGAAATCTTCGTAATAAAGATTTGGGACGGTTAGTTACGGGTTGGAACTTATCTTTTAATGAAAAGAGCGTTGACAGTGCGGATTCCTTCCTAACTAAGATATAAGACCGACGAAGATTATCCGAAATTACCGACTACGAATTATTGATGGCAATGCCAGTTCTTTTATATGGCATGGCCTTGAAGTGGTTTAGGATCCACGAGAGAGAATTTACGACGTGGAAGAAATTAAAAAAGGAACATAAAAATAGATTCGGGGACGACGATTTTAACAGGCGTATACGAGAACAAGTACAGACTAGGACCCAAGGGCAAGACGAGAGCATCGACGACTACTTAACAAACTTGTAAGACCTTATAAGCTATATGCAAGACGAAATGTCTGTAGTCGACCAATTGGATTGGGCTCATAGGGGTCTTTGACCAAATTATCCCCAGGTTATTAGCCGCACGGACTTTAGGTCGCTCAGGGAGTTATCGCGTCTCGGAAGGAATTGGGAGAAGCAGTGGAATGTCTATATGCGTCAATATAAGCCACCTCCACCTCCCGAAAACTCCTTTATGCGAGAATTTGCATACAAAGCCAAACCAAACACCAAAGAAGCGGAAAAGGCTAACAACAGTAGGGAAACTGTTTTCGCGATACAAGAAGAACACATCTCCGCAACACAAACTACCGAGGCTATCCCCAAAACCAAAAATGGGAACAGTACCAGAAACGGTACCAGAAACGGCAACAGAAACGGAAACAAAATCAGACACGGAAACAATAACGGAAAGGGAAAGGACAACAATAGCGGACAAAAGACAGGTGTAAATTCAAACGAAACAGGACAAACAACAGTGACATGTTTCAGGCGTGGACAGGAGGGACGCTTCCAGAAGGGCTGTGCCCAAGCTAAAAAGATAGCTTGTTACAAGTGTAAGAAAGAGGGCTACACCACCCTGAACTGCCCCGACTGTGCGGGAAACGAACAAGGGAAGCAGTAGGAACGGTCCCTGCTGTCCCCCCTGAAACTGAGACCGTTACGGACGTTTCAACAGGTTTCTCAGCTACCAAAAAGCGATTAGTTCACAATTCCATCTATTTTACAAACTTTGTGGGTCTTTACATTCCTAAAAATGTTCCCGAGAATAAGGTGCATTTCGACGAGGGTTGTGAATCACCGCGGGTTGAAACTGCTGGAAGTACAACGACTGTGACAGTTTCGAAGACCCTTGATACCGTTTTGGCGATTACAGACATAGACAGCTTTCCAGGCGTGACGATGCCTCCGACCGCTATGGTCGATTTAGGGTTGGGGGAGGGTCGTACCGACTTGACACAAAACGAGACATTCCTCGTAGAAGCACTGGTGCACAGACCAGATGATTTTGTTCCGAATCCTGTGACTGGCCTTTTAGATTTAAAGCAGGAGGAATTTCTCTCGGCCGATGGCCTTTTTGATTTTAAGGTCGACGAAGTTCCATCGGAACAGGATCTGATAAACGGGATTCTTCAAACAGTTTTGGTCAGCTCTGTCTCCATCGACGCTTTGTTCGATCCCGGGTCCACTGGGACTTTTATCAGGAAGGACATAGGTGACAAAATACTAGACCTACTCGACAAAAAGCTGGACCGTTCCCAGAGATCGGCCATAATTGTAGCTAATGGTGTCAAGGAGGAAGTGGAGGGAAAAATTGTTCTTACACTAACTATCGATGGGGTTACCAAAAACATTGCAGTAGGAATCATTGGCAATTTAAATACAGAGATGGTACTTGGTCTGGAGGCGCAGCAACAATTTGATATGTCATTTGCGGCGAGAACAAAATAAATATGGATGCCAGATTTTAAGGGTGAACCTAACTTATTAATAACGCGAATTACGGGTGAGCACGGATGCTTAGGTATTGTAGAGATGCAAGATTGGGAAAAAGAGCTGACGTGTCGATTTGCTGCTCTCCGGAGTTTTGAAGTTTCACGTGTTTTTCTTGCTCTTTTTTTAACTAAAATTTGTAAATTGTGACTTTGTTTGTTCCTGGTGCGTTTGAGCAGGTTGTTTTATTGAAATGGCTGGTTTCTTGCTGTCTTACCATTTTTAAATATTTGTCAGTGATCATCTAGCGAGTTAGAGCAATGGGTGCGTGTCCAGAGTGCAAGGAAATTATTTCCAGAGGAGGACCTGAGGTGCTTGTGTGTTCAAAGTGTGGAGTTTTAACTCATCTGGCCTGTGCGAATTTTAATATTTCAAAAAAAAACTTTGATAAACTGAAAAAGGGTCAAGTAGATTTCTTCTGCATAAAATGCAAAGGGCAAAGCTTCAGTGACATCTCTGCGGCAGTCGATGGTAGTTCGTCGGGGAAACCCGCAATTAATACTCATACCACCGTCGGTACGTCTTCCCCTCGTGCTCCTGCCCCCTCAGCCGTAACGGCTACCACCAACCAGCCCGATCTCGCTGCTATGATCAGAAATGCTGTATTGGAAGGACAAAAGGAAGCGCTTACGCAGTCTCAGGACATTCTCTCAAGGATTACAGAATTCGAAAATAAGCAGCAAGCTTTTAATGAAAATCTCTTAACTTCCATTCAATCGATAAAACTAACATTGCTGAGAATTCGAACCGAATTTCGGTTCTCGAAGCTGGCTCAGAAATGGTAAAGGAAGACATCACCAAAATGAAAAAGGATGCCAGCGATTTGAGTTTAAAAGTGGCTACTCTTGAGCATGCGCTGAATTTAAGCGAACAGGCGGCCCTTCAAACGACTTTGGAAATTCACAATTTTCCTATGAAATCCAATGAAGATCTTATTACTACAATGGACTCTATAGCTAAGGCTCTTGACGTTCCCTTTGTGAGGGAAGATGTAATCAAAATCTACAGGATTATTAAGGCGCCTGCACTCATGAAATCGTCGAACCCTCCGATCATTGTCGCGAAACTCGGCAATCAACAACTGCGAGATAAATTCATTGAGAGACGTAAGGTTTTCAGAGACTTTTCTACTGAAAATCTTGGGTGGACCAGTAAAGATAAACACCCTGTTTATTTACGTGAGGCCTTGTCACCTCTGAATAGAAGAATATACGTCATTGCCCTGGGTCTCAGAAGAGACAAAATAATTGAATATCTCTGGATTGCGGGCGGAAAAATTTTTTGTCGCAGAGAGGATGGATCTCCACGAATTTACCTTGCTAATTTGCAGACCGTCGAGGGACTGAGATAGCAACTACTACTTCCTAATTCCATCCATTGTGTACATGTTGGTAAATACAATATCAGTTGTCAATTAGACCCATTTCTAACTCATCAAGCATACATAATAATTTTTTCAATTGAAAATTTGTATTTAATAACTCAAAGGTTTCTCAGTTATTCTAACTATGATAATGGGATTTATTACGTTGTAAAAAAATATCTGTTAAGTCAAATTAATCCTGACCTTATCATGTTTCATTTTTTATCTGAAATATCTATTATTGTATCTACAGCACCACATTTTATAAAACATACCAAGATTGTTTCTCGCCCTATTTCGAAGATTTATACTTCTACGGTATACTTAAATGTTCAT
>CAKNWW010330693.1:0-12785 GCA_932074435.1 Andricus kollari
CATTATGTCTGTAGATGTACGTCGTTCCTGCGTGCGTGGGACACCCCGATAGTATGTGTTCCAGGTACTCAGCGTATGCATGAAACGCTCTGCACCTATCGCTGGGAACTTCTTGACATAAAATGCGGTCACGGTATGCTAAGGTGGAAATGACACCGTCCTGGCATGCGAAAATGAAACCCTCTGTACCTGAATTAAGCCCTGATGTTCTGAGGAAAGCAAAAGTTTGCTCCTTCGACAAGGACTGTTTTTCTACATTTCTGTGAAAATTTCCGTGCATTTTATTGTCGAGCAGCTCTTGATGGAATTTTTGAACTTCTGCTTTCTTCACTTCGGCTTTTAGAAGTGAAGCATCTAGATGGAGTAATGCACTTTCCTCACTTCTAATGTTAAAATGCAGGCCAAGGGTCTCGGCCACTTGCTCCGCGGCTTTGTAAAGGAACGCTCCTTTACCAATCATCTCGTGGTTCCTGACCATTCTTAGGAGAGGATCTCTGCCATTGGCTACGCGATATAAGCTGTACTTATAACAATTCGGTTATGAAGACACTGGAGATTCAGAAGTCCGCGTCCGCCTTGACGTCGTGAAATGTACAATCGCGGAACTGACGAATTAATATGCAAGCTTTTATGCATATGCATGATCTTACGTGTGGTAACATCAAGGGCCATAAGTTCGTTATTCGTCCATTAAACCACCCCAAAAGAGTAGAGTAGAATCGGGATAGCAAGCATGTTAGTCGCAGATATCTTGTTCAAGGCTGACAGATTGGAAGACCAAACCTGTCGTAGAAGATGCTTGTATTTGCTTCGGAGAGACTCCTTTACTGATGTTAAGTCCTGAATGCGGCTTTCAGGCACGCCCAGGTATGTATAGGTCTCTCTAGTATTAAGATGTCTAATAATACTTATATCTACAAGCTCAGGGTCCTCGGGAACGCCAACAATCTTTCCGTTCTTCAGATGAATTTGGGCACATTTATCCAATCCAAAGTCCATCCCAATCTCTCCTGTGTACTTCGCGACGATATTTATGGCAGATTGAAGTTTGCCTTTACCAGAGGCATAGAGCTTCAGGTCATCCATATAAAATACATACGTGACCTTATGCTCGCGCTGGTTAGTGTCGCCACAGAGGTATCCAGAAGAATTTCGTAGTGCGAGAGATAGAGGCAGAAGTGTAATGCAAAAAAGTAAAGGGCTCATGGTATCGCCCTGAAAGACGGCCCTCTGGAAGGTGACGTTGTTTGTTGTCACACGATACTTTCCAGATGAGATAGTAAATCTAGTTTTCCAAAGAGGCATTAATCTCTCTATGCATCTCACTATGTGCGGATGCACCTTCAAGCTTTTCAACAGACAGATGATAAGTCTATGAGAGGTTGAATCGAAAGCTTTCCGGTAGTCAATCCAGGCCATTGAAAGGACGCGTTGATGGGCTGCAGCACCTTTGCAGACACAGCTGTCAATTAGCAGGTTCTCTCGACAGCCTGCTACGTTGTTCGTACATCTCACGCCACACAGGCTCAATTCGCCGATCAATCCTGTTGTTTAGGACAGCTGTAAAGATCTCATACAGTGTGTTCAAACAGGTTATTGGCCTGTAATTCTCCGGTTTGGACAAGTTACCTTTTTTCGGTAGGAGTATAGTGCGTCCTAACACCAGCCACTGCGGAATGGGCGTTTCTGACTTTAAAAATGAGGTGAATATGCGGGCCAAATGTTGGTGTGTAGAAGTAAACTTCTTCCACCAGAAGTTCTTGATACAATCTAGTCCAGCACCGGAAAAGTTCTTCGTTCCTCTCAGTGCTTTTTTCACCTCTTCGGCAGTGATTGATGGACATTCATCCTCAGATTTTATGAGGTTGTCGCAAAATTCTTTGAAGCGGATGATATTGTCAGTATTTTCTTTCAACTCTAGTGTTTTCGGGATCTTCAATACCTCTCTCCAAAAAGTCTCTACCTCGTTGGGCTTGGGTGGTTTTTTGACAGAAACAGGGTGATCATTGAACAGGCGAGAAGGGTCAGCGAGAAACTGTTGATTCTCCCTGATCCATCTCTCCCTCTTCTGTATTCTCCTACTTGCGTCAGATAACAGCCGTATTTTGTCAACAATATGCTGCTTGATTGTCAGCATCTTTGACTTGTTTAGTGTGTGATTCAAGATCCTCAGTTCTTGGGTGAACTTTCGAACCCTTTCCGTGAACGGTCTATCAGATGTAATGCAGTCAATCATACATTGAACACGAGACGCATTCTGTCTTGCCCATCCAATCTTCTTGTTCAGTTGATGTAAGCGTCTTTTGGTCTTTTGATCCATCGTAGGTTTGAGCCTTCGATTTGAATCAGCCAAAGCTCTCGCAGCACCATAAACTGAGCAATTGGTGGTCCACAGGTCGGATTCTTGCGAGATTTCTCCACGAAGAGAGGCATCCATTTCAGCCAGATCTTGGGGCTCAAGAGGAATTTGCATGTTAATGTTCCTTCTTGTCCTGAAATCGTGATCATCTCTCAGAAGGTGCCTGTTTTCCGCGGTTGGTCTTAATGTCGTTTCCTCATCTTCGGCTGCAGCTTGATCAAGCAGCGGTTGGGGAAGCGCTCCGCGTACATATCCATTTTTCCAGATGTAGGCACGTTGATTTCGCAACGATTGAATCGAAACGTGCTGAAGCTCTGGGTGTTTTTGGCACCACAGAGTATGCATACGCGCCATAAAGCCTCGGTGAACAGGGATAATGCTGGCATCGTAGCAGTCTAGTAAGTCATCCCTGAGTTGATTCGTCCACTCAATGTGGGCGTTTCGCCGGTTCGTCGTCGTGTTTCCATCTAAATTATTTTCAGCACCCCGAACTCTAGGATTATCGGCATTGTTCGCCGACCCATTGTCGGGTGCTCTGCGCGTTCGATCGTTTTGAACCGCATTTACAACTTTTGGGTGTTTTCGTGGCGTCATTGTTGTTCCCACGAGCAGCTAGGGAAAGGGTTCGTTCATCCTTGTAGAGCCCCGCATGCAAGGATAAGGCTGCATACTCTGAGAGGTCGCCCGGTATCCCAGAGTCACCGTTCAAGACACCTCACCCAGGTGCCATTCAGCTTTCGGCACGGTTGTCACGCCTCCGCTTAGGGGTTATTCCTTCGGGACCATCCCTGGACATTTTTCCGCGACTGCTTATTAATTATTGTAATTATATTCAGCAGAAACCCCTGGTACAGGGACCCTCTATCCGCAACCCGAGGACGCGTTCGGTGGCTTTGTCATAGGCCCTTCAGTTCCATTCCAAAGAAATCGAACCCGAAACCGAATATATATATACAGGGTGTCCCGGACTCAAGTGTCCGGACTTATATAACTGTATACAAATAAACAAAATAAATTGAAAATTCCTTTTCCGAAAATCAGTTGAAGTTTTATTTTTTGAGTTATACAATATTTAAGCTGGACTAATCAGGAGCGCCATATAAGCAGTCGCGTGTGCGTGAGCGCGATTCCAACGCAGTGTTATCGAAGCGAGCGCAGAGGTGGGGTTAACAACGGGAGAACACTACGTTGGACTCCCGTTCGCGCACACACGACTGTTTATACGACGCTCCTGATTGGTCCAGCTTAAATATTTTATAACTTAAAAACTAAAACTTCAACTGATTTTTGGAAAAGGAATTTTCGTGTTATTTTTTTTATTTTTATACAGCTATATAAGTCCGGACACTTGAGTCTGAGACACCCTGTATATATAGTTTATATTTATAGTTTAATATTTATAGTTATATATAATTATTGCTATTATTATTATTATTATTATTATTTTTTGTTCTTCAGTGATTCACCGGGTCTTACCTCCTACCGAGTGTAAGTAGTTGAATCAGCGTGGGAGTGGCGAAGGCACACTATGTAAAATTCAGGCACATGAAATAGAAAAACAGAAAACATAATCGGATAGCATGACATCAAGGCGCATATTTGCAAAACTCTTGGTATGATCCTGACACGTAGAATATCTCTAACCATTGCTCGGTCACTCATGTGGTTTTCCTAGTGTCATTACACAACCTTTGCTGCATGTCTACTCGTTAAGCAAATAAGAAAAACGTCATGAGGTCATTTCGTTGCAACTCCGCAATCTCTCGATACCTCTCTCCCCTGTATTCTTTCCAGAAATCGAAATGAGTCCCGCGAATTCAATAGTACTAACTCTTTTAACTCTTAGCGAAATCGACGATTCTCGTTTCGGTTCTCTTCTAATTCTGAGAGAGATTTAGAATAATCATCTATTCCTCTTTGAGCAATTTCTCTCCAGATTTCCTCTTCGATATCTATTCCGTTATTAGAGGAATTCCGAATGATTGGAATGTCAGCAATGACTTCTATATCGTTATCGGAAGAGGAAATGATGGATTCTGTTTTCGTCTCTTGGTTGTTACTCCGCGATTTTATTCTATCTAACAATTGTTGCGCGTTATTTAACAAGGTGTTAAATAAACAATCGAATTCGCAGGGACTCTCGATTTCCGTAAAGATATCTTCCTCTCTCGGCGGTGGAGGTTCTACGAAGCGGATATTCATGGGAACGTTAACTCTTTCCCCTGAGGGTTGTACTACTTCCTCAATTTCGTGGATAAGTAGATTGTCGGCCAGAAAACTTTCAGCTAATAATTGCGCTTTAAGCAGTTCTTGGCGTCCTTTCACTTGTTTTCCCCCTCTAGGTTTAAATTTCCTTTTCACGTTTAAATTAGACATTTTGCATGCTGTTCATACTGGGGACAGATCAATGGTCGATTTTATAATTATTCTTATTTGATTAGTCCCTATAGTCCCAGAGACTCCGTAGCCACTTGTCCTAGGATTCCATTAACCCTAGGGGGTCCTAGAAGGGTCAGTGAGGAGCTGACTTCAAAGGACAAGGTTGTGCCGAACACGGTGATTTGTATTGACCCAACTGTGCGTAGGCTGTAACCTACCACTGAATATTCAATAGGGGCATGCCTTGTTAACCCTATTAGAAGCGCCTTTTCCGGGACGAAGTTCAAGTCGACGCTGGCAACCAGGGACAAACCCACGTTACCGCCACGGAATCCCGGAGAAAAAATACTAATTCCAGTAGGACGTCGATTTTCAGGCTCAGCCGTGAAATCGGAAACGAAGGGAGGCATCAGTGCATTCTGAGTCTTGGGTGGTTCTAATTTTATGTAATATGCATAAAATCAGAACGCTCTTGGATGAATAGTAGAACTAGACTAACTCCTTTCTTTTATTCTTAAACTGAAATCATTAACCGCAAATGATTCAGAAGCTGGCCCTTAGGCTTGCAACCCGAATCTTAGGTGAGGATTCGACTGGCCGTTGGGCTTGTCTAGATTCCCTGCATTTTGAGTCGATTGAATTAATTTCGAATGGTAATAATAATCGACGAAATGTTTTCTAATTTTATTTCGGAAATAAAATCCGAAAAGCTTCTGTCGGTTATCTATAAACCTAACTCGACTTGTTTATTTTATTCAAAATCGAACAAATCATTCGCCATCATCAATAAATAATCAATCAATCATTTGCCAAGAAATCATCAAAATTAATCGGAAAGGTCTCTGTCGATTATCTATAAGGCTCAGTTATTCAAAGTCAAATAAATCACTTGAAAACATTCAAGTGCTGGTCCTTAGGCTTGCAGCTTGAACCTTTGGGGAGGTTTCGACTGGCCGTTAGGCTTGTCTATTCTCCCTGTCTTTCAAATTGATTGAATTGATGTTGATAGGTAATAATAATCGAGGAAATATTTTCTAATTTTATTTCAGAAATAAAATCAGAAGAGCTTCTTTCAATTATTATTTATCCTAACCTAAACTTTCTGCTTTATTCCAAAATCAAATAAATTACTTGAAAACATTCAAGTGCTGTCCCTTAGGCTTGCAGCTTAAACCTTTGGGGAGGTTTCGACTGGCCGTTAGCCTTGTCTCTTCTCCCTGTATTTCAAATAGATTGATTTAATTTTAAATGGTTCTAATAACCAAACAATTATTTCAGATTGTATTCCAAGAATAAAACCGAGGTAATTATTTTAGTTATCATTTAACCTAAGCAGTTGTCTATTCAGCAGTGGGTGGCACCACGTTTCATTTTTCAAAGCACAGAGTTATTTAAAAAAATTCCGAGAAAAATGTACTAGAGGAAAAAGGGATCAAAAGAAATCCCACCGCTGCCACCAAGTTTGTTACGAACGAGAAGTGAGATTATTTTTACTCGTCGCCGGAGGTACCAAACTAACACGCTATTCCAGAAGGGATTAGCGCATTTTTATTTTTGTGGTGTTCGTTTCTTAATCCTACTCCCGGACTGGGATAACCCTTGTAGTCCTGAAATTTTTGACGGGTTGCACTAAATGATTTTGAACGACTATTTATATTATCACAAATAAAATTAAAAGACTTTATTACAGACTTTATACATCTTATGGACTACCGCCTATCTCCACGGTAGCGGAGGAGATGACGGGCTTAGCAATTTTCTCTACAATCATCTTCAAAATCAATAGCAATGTCACACCGGAACATCCACGCACATCACTCCTTCATGGTGCGCGAACTGTCACTCCACTCGAGTCTTTGTAAAGGGGGTGTCACCTGACTCCGTCTGCACACAGCTAGTTTTAATATTAGTTCCGGATTTATGAATTCCCATCTATTGGTTTTTCTCACTTAACGTCGCAAAAACCCTCTTTACTGCGCACTACCCTTCTGATTTACGTACTTTCGGGAGTGACAATCCGCGTACCGAGACCCGCGCGAGGTAAAATGCCGACGGGCAAGTTGGACTTTAATTCAGATTACTTGGGAACAATTAGTTCCAATGTACGGAAGAAGCGATGAACGACTGCTTAGAGGCGACAGGTAAGATGCACCTCGTAGGCCATGGTGTGGAGATTTGGGTAGGGTTTATTGCTGATTTTGCACATGGACTTTGCCTGGCGACTGTGGGAATGAAGACCGGACGTGATTTACGGGACTACAAAATGCTTACTTGACAAATCTTTGAGAATAAGCAATTTTGCAGGGCACGTGCAGTGCGCTCTGTTGCTATGCCGGAACTTTTGGGTGTAAAATAAATTTGTATTTAATCATCAATAACAATCCCTGACTCGTATGATGTATATAAATCTACTGTCCAGACCAGCTAAAGATAATTGTATTGGGAGGTTTGTGCGCCCAAAGAAAAGGGATATTTTACTAGTACAATTATCGATAACTGACAATTCAATAGTTTAAATTCGCTATTCATGAAAACATTGGAATCGAACAAATTGATCAGTACCTCGAATCACTTATTTCCTGTTAGGAAATAAGGATTATGATCAATGGAAATAGATTATATATTTATATCAATCGGACAAGAACATTAACTTAATTTTGGATGCATCATGTTTCTTGATCAATTTCTGATTAAGTTTTAGTAATTAATATATGTGACTAATCGTCGATTTGTAAGTATCAGCACCGCAGAAAAAATTAGAAGTCGTTTGTAGAGGAGGCGTAATCATTATCCGCCTCCGTCCTTCTCATTACAATCCTCTGCCCGCGCGGGGGGTCTGATTAGGTCTGGCTTAGCGCACGGTGACAATCTTATACGCCTCTCTCTCCCTGACCAGTGTGTGACCTACTATGATTAGTTGATACGGAACGAGAATGGGGCATTCACCTTGGGCACCATACTTCTTAACTGATCTGGTACGCGGATACCATGGGACCTAGCAATAATAATTTTTAGTTGCCCGATTTCTTGGGTTCTACCGTAACACATCTTATGGGATAGACACATCACACCCTCCTTCTACTTCCCTCGACATCTATCCTCTCACTCCCTCCTCTAGTCCTCTCCAAATCACTCTTCCATCCGCTATCTCCTTCTATTCTATGAGATACACATCACACCCTCCTTCCACTTACGTGGACATCTATCCACTATGCAACCATTCTTTAAAAACATGGCAAAATTCCCTCTCACTCCCTCCTATGGTTCCCCTACCCCTGCTGTCTCTTGTTATCTAATGAGATAACTCCTTCTCGCTCTATCTTAGTAGATAGAAATCCATTTTCCCCGAAGACTATCCTTCTTACTGTTAACCAACAAATACCACCCAAAAGTAAGGAGCATATCAATTTGTCCACAAATTTATTTTATTCTTAAATCAGTATTTTACAAGTTAAACAAAAACTACGCGTCCCATCAAAACGTGATTGATAACAAAGTAGATCTTTTTTGAGTGCACAATTTTTGTCCATTTATCTTTTTCCGTATCTTGTAGATTTTAGCCGCAAAATGGAATTCCTGATTTTTCATTATTTTTTTGTGTGGTTAAAATTTGCAGTTTCGATTTTTTTAGAAGATTAAAAAAAATTCTTATACCAATATTGTAGGGTGTTCTAGAAGAAAAATTTTTCTTTTCTTGACTTTTTTTTATATCATGCGTTGTTTGGCTCTAAATGTTCATTTTCGTTTCTTTTTTGGAATTTTGTAAATGCTATAACTCCAGTAAATTGTCTTTTATCAAAAAAAAGTAAAGAAGATGAATTGTTTATCTTTTTGGGAAATACGAACATCCGTACATAGAATTTTTAAATTTGAAAAAAAGTGGTCTCCAAAATTTTGAAAAAGCGCTGACTTTTTAAAATTTTATCCAAAATGGCTGGCTAACGAACTTTACCTTCGTTTTAGGATACTTGAAGTGTATAGCGACGCCCAATCCAATCTGTCAATTTTTTCAAAATTTATCGTGCTAATAATATAAAAATCGACATACATACATACACACAAACATACACACATACGTACACACATACATACACCGAAACATTCACACATGCATTATTGCAGCCTAGCAGACACATTCACGAAAACCTGTTTTTTGGGTTCAGAATGTCTCAAAACGTGGAAAATTGACAAAAACGGAGGGGGTCAAATTTCACACAAATCTGACACCTTCTCTGATGAGAATGTAACAAAAAAATTACCTTTTTGGAAAAAGGACACAAGCTACAATAACATTTTATTACAACAAAAATTTTCGCCTAAATTATGGTTACAAATTTTTTCAAAACCACTTTACGCTAGGACTCAAGTTGCAAAAATATGCTTACTAATAAAATTCTTCTTTTTATAGGATGCGCATTTTTTACATTCTCATCCTATAATGAGAAGGTACTAGATTTATATAAAATTTGACCCTTCCTCCCCCGTTTTTGTCTGTGCATCTGTCTGTTAGTCTGTAGATTTTTAGTTTGTTAATACGACAAATTTCGTTAACCAGCCATTTTGGATGAAAATTCAAAAAGTGAGCACATTTTGAAAATTTTTGAGAACACTTTTTTTAATATTTCAAAAATCTATGGACGGATGTTAATAGTACTCAACAAAGCGAACAAAATAATGCACTGCCTGAAAAAAGGTCAGTTGTGACAACTAATACAATTGTTGGGACAACTATTTTGGTTAGTAAATAATGGTACTGCTATTTAGTTAGTTGTGAGAACAATTTTTGTTAGTTGGGGAACAAGTAGTTGCCGTTACTATCTAATTAGGTAGACTTACTATTTTAGTTTGTCAAAAATACTATCTGTAGGAAGTTGAACTTACTAATATAGTTAGTCATGTCTACTAATACATTTGTAGGTATAATATTTTCTGTTTTTTTATACAGGGACTAATTAAAATATGTCTCACTATATCGAAATCTGAATGAAAAAGATCCCAGTGGGCACGCGGGCATCTTTTTTACGGGACATCTTAGGGACGCTGATGTCAGTTAAATGTCAGTTCAGCTGATAAGACGTTTTGAAAAAAATATGTCCCTGTGCCCACTGGAATCTTTCTAATTTCAGATGCACTTTGTAGGTCAGGATTTCCAGTGAAACTTAAAACTCGTTCGATTTTACAATTGCTTACACACACCTTCGAATACTTCCATATGATCTCCGAATCCTAAAGACATCAAGTGAGCAGCACGTTATGACGGCCATGTCTAAACGTTCTCCCTATGTTGGTACCCTTGTCGCATTCTCAATCGTACCAACCAAGGTGGAAAATAAAATAGTTACGGTGCCTACTTTAATTTGTTAGAGAAATCAATTAGTAGTACAGATTACTATTTTATTAGTAAATCTGACTACTAATACGTTACTAACGTAAACTAGTCACGATTACTACAAACGGCTTCCTAAACCGACTACTTGCTCAGTCGGTGTTACTAACTAAATAGTTGTAAGAACTAATGAATGCTATAATAATAAAAAGGTAGTAGCCCCAACTATTCATTTTTCTCAGTGTGACTTTGTTTGAAAGAAGAAAAATTACCAGATTTATAGCATTTACAACATTTAAAAAAAAAAACGAACGAATATAAACATTTTCAGCCAAACAACGCACGATATGAAAAAATGTCAAGGAAAGAAAAATGTTTCTTTTTTGAACACCCTACAATATTGTTGTAAGACCTTTTCTAATTTTCTTCCAAAATCGAAAATTCAAATTTTGATCGCACAAAAAAATAATGAGAAATAAAAAATTCCATTTTGCGGTCAAGCTATGCAAGATATGAAATAAGATTAAGAAACAAAATTTGCGCATATAAAAAATATCTACAAATTTGTTATGATTACATTTTGATAGGATGCGTAATTTTTGTTTTATTCGTAAAAATATCATTAAATTGGTGAGTCCGAAAACGTCGAGATTTGATGAAATCCGCAAAAGTCGATTTTCATATAAAACTAATACCTTCTCATTCAGATCAGAATTTAAAATACAGTGTTACCGTTTGAAAATTGTGGACATGTAACAGAGTCAGAAATACCAATCATCATCAATGAGATGAATGCTCAAACGTCAACGCCATCACCGTCGTAACTCTGAAACGCATCTCTCGATTGCGCGCATTACTCTTTGGGGAAACTTTTGACAAAGCTTACTGATTACAAAAATATTTCTAACCTAAATGAATATGATTATGTTCATGAAAACGTTAGCTCTGCTTTCTGCACTGAATATAGTTTCAAAATTATTACTTATGGAATAAAAAAGAGTTTTTTTTCAAAAAATATTTCCCGGGCAGTAAAAACATTGGCGTAGTTAATAATTTCATATTTGATGCACCTCGCTGAATTTGCTGTCAAAATTACCTGCTTTCCATTTTTTTAATTTCAAGTAATTTTGGCAGCAACTTAAAAAAAAAGAATAATTTGCTGTCAATAATTCTCTCTTTTCAAAAAATTGCATTACAGTATTCTTGCCTGCAAATTCCAAAGAATTTCGAGATGTCAATAATTTTCTCTTGTACTCAAACTTCAAATCATGTTACCAACAAATTGAAAACGATCACAATCCATTAATTTGGCTTCGTAAATCTGTTTACAATTGTAAACATAATACGTTTACAATCTAGGATTGAAGGTAACTCCATTTTTTTAAATAACTTTCTTTGTTTACTTCTAGGATATTTCAGTATTAATTTATTTAATGGCACTTAACAACTATAAAAAATGAGACTTAAACTGAAAAAATGTAGTAGAAGACGAGAAATTCCATTTTAAAAAACATTGAAACGTTATACATTTTCAAAAAAACGTGTAACGTTACAACGCTTTAAAAATTGTAATTTCTCGGCTTCTATTGAAATAATTTTGTTGCCCGCTACATAAAACTTTACACCCGCTACACATACACTGTCCCCCGCAAGTGAGAATATGGAGGCATTGATCTTTATCTTTGACAAAATTGTATTGCTAGACCCGACAGTCTCCCTTCTGCAAAGTACGCTATTTCTTCCTTTCACCTATAAGCTAAAATTATCAAGTACACCAAACATCCTCTATCTGCTTCACATGCTTGTTTTCAAGGAGGGGGACAAAAAGTATGGTGTGTATCAAGGGTGTAAAGCTATTTTGCCTTCTTTACGCTCTCGATACACAATATACTATTGTTTAGTTAAATACTTCTTTTGACAGGGTTTTCATAGTCATTGAATAAACCTACATTCAAATATCAAAAAAAATTATCAAACAAAATTAATTCAAACAATTTCCGTAAAAATGTAACATATCCAACAAAATGTTTTTACCCATTAGCGAATTAGTAATTTCATTATCATTCTGCAGATATTATGCTATCATTACAAAATGAATAAATCACGTTATTATAATTATATATTCCATTTTCGTAAAATATGTTACGAAACATTTAATAAATTACTACTTAATTATATTTTTTTAAATTTAATATGTTCAATATTATTCAAATGTACAAAATACAATCATACTAAAAAAAATTTATATTTTTTAATGACATTCCCAATTACAAGATTCTTCGTTATTAACATTTCCACATTCACACAAGAAAAATTCACATAGGCGCGTGCTTCGAGCGCGCGCATGGCGATCTAGTGATTTTAAAAGAGTATAAAGAAGAATAAAACATTTTAACGATATTCATGTTTAGAATTATATTTTCAAAAATGAATGAATAATTTGATTAAATTAAGGTTAAAAATTTATCTCTTTTATTTTTTTTTCGTTGAAATATTAAGCAGAATTTTTCAAAAACATTCAAGCACGTTTACGATAATCCATGCTCAAAATTATCTGCATACAAATGAGTGAATACTTTGGTTGAATTTGGTATAACATTTAAAAAATTTTTTTTGTTGAATCATTAAGTAAACTTTTTCACATAATAAAGTAGAATTTTTACATTTCAATCGAAAAAATGATTTATTCGCTTCTATTATTTTAAGAAGAGTATAATGAAT
>CAKNWW010330697.1:0-10767 GCA_932074435.1 Andricus kollari
AAAAAAAAAAAGGTAATTATTTTTATTTGTTCAATCTTTCTGTTTATTTATGTTCATTTACATACGCCAAGCTGAACTATTATGACAACGCGAATAACATAATAAACCAGCAAAAAAAAAAGCTGTTTTAGATGAAAACTCGCTACTTATGAGTAATCAACCTATTCAAAATCAGGGCCGTCGAGAGAGGGGGTCAGGCGGGGATAAAAACCCGGGGCCCTCCAGAGGGCCCGCGGTCCTGAAATTATAATATTTTATTTTCGAACTCCAGCAATTCAGATATTTTAGTTAGACTTAATGAGTTTTTTTTAGTTTTAATTCTAAATTATGTCAAGATCCACCAGAAATTAATTGCATTAATTTGATTAAGAATTTTTCGTTTTTTACATCTCGCCAGAACATAGTCACGTTTTCCTCCTCGACATTTTTTGACGTTACTACTTTCTATGGTGTAAGTAAGTATCGTTTTGTAAAGAGAGAAGAATATCGAACGACATCGAGCATTGTTCTTAGCCTAAAAATGTTAGGCGGCAGTAGACTTTTATGGACAAGTAACCGATAGCGACATTTTATGAATTCTTTAGCCCCCGTGCAGAAATCTTGACGTGGGCCTAGTAGGGTTCTGGTCAGTTTCCCCTACTTCTGGTGTGGTTCTGGTCAGAAAAACTGATTAGAGCCTGACAAGGGTGTAACGCTTTGACTCGCCAATACCCTATGTAGGGGAAACTAGTCAGGGCCTTGTCAGCTTTTCTAGTGAATGCCTTTTTAAAACTATAATCGGTTTTAGATTATAAATGAGTAAAATATGTTAATTTTAAATATTTGAGAACTAAATGCGATTAGTTAAAATGTTAATGTCGTAGTTTTTCAATATTAACTTATATCCAGATTATTTTGCATTACCAGAACCAAGATCCTAACCTCAAATATAATGTCAACGAATTTGGCAAGAAGGTATATTTTACTGATGTTATTTACTTGTCGTAACTAGTATTATGGCACAGAGGGTCACTCAATCACAATTGTTCTTATAATTATATATTAATTAATAATCATTACCTGAGAAATTATTCGATGAATGATCAGAATTGCTACAAAATCTTCAAAATTTGCTTCTCTTTAATTGGTCACTTTCATTCGAATCATTTTGCAGTTCTTCTCTAATTCGATGTTTCTTTACACGATCGCGAAGACGTTCTCTAGCCTATTTATCTTATTCATGTGTTCTCTTATAACTTAATAAGTTTCACATCAAAAAATATCTTAACTTGATACGAAAACACGAATGCGGTTGACCAATATAGGTTTTGAATACGAACGCCGATGCGAGCGCCGCGTAACGTTATAGTCTGGCATAACGAAAGTACATCTGGCGAATGCCCGACTTGTGGCTTTACCCAGAAACTCTGGTCAAAATCAAGTAATGGGAAATTGTGTTATCATTTGTATATAAGTATAATAAAACTTTTTGCAAACCGGAACAATCAGATCATATTATGTTAGTAATTACACATAGTCCTATTATGCTGCCCGCTAAGCACCTTCTGATAATTTATTTCATTTTATTGAGAATAGAAAAACTGGCCAGGGCCTTGTCGGAACCCTATTATAAATGGGGCTAAATGGGGCAATTTCTGCACGGGCCAGTTATGTCGTACGAGATCAGGGATTAAGAATTTAGTTTTCGGCATGCATTCGTTATGAGAAGTCAGTTTCAAAGTTATATAGTGAATAAAAACTGTATTTTTTTCTGCGTAAAATACGCAGTGTTTTACTATAAATGAGCTAATAATATAAATCGGGGCACAGAGGAGAAAGGAAAAAGAAGATCGCGAAAACAAGCTTGTTTTCGCACAACAAAAGTATATCCTTGGCATATCCCTACGATATCCCGGCAGGATATGTGATATCCTAACAAATGTCCCATAAATCTCCCGGGATATCCGTGACATATTGCAGGGATATCGAGATTTCCGCTCCGGAGGATATCGTGACAGGACATCCTGATGATATCCCGTACGGAATGTCCACAGGATATCCTAATACTATAGTGAAATATCTCACGAAAATCCCGATATTAAAATAAAAAATCCTGCTGATATTCTAATATATTACTAGTGCATTTCCATTCAAGAGATAAAACGGAATATTCAAGAACACCAATTTTAATTCTTTTAAGAAATTTTTAATGTATATTTTACTAACGAACTTTGTATCACATAACTATATAAATTAAATTGTTAATGGCTCAACATTTTTAATAGGAACCCTTTTAATTAGTTTTAAATTACAATATTACCAGATATGACATGGAAAACAAATAAAAAGTCTCAATCCTTCAATAAATGATGAATCGTTTGCATAGTCGGCTATTGCGCTCAAACGCTCTAGCCCAATCGACTATTGGCCGGTCTTTTTGCAGGCTGGCTGATTTCATTCGCCCAGTAGAGAAGACGAACATGAACAGGTACCATGTATGCGTCGGCTAAGCAGCGTGGGTTAGCCGACTGACTAGCTAGTCGGCTATTGGATTACGACATACGCAAGATACCAAATTATTTTTTAATCTCTTTGTTTAAAAAAAGTTTTTCATCCTGAGTCCATTTGGATATCAGTTTTTATTTTTCAATAAATATTAAATTAAGTCATAAGATCGATATAAACAAAAATTCTGGATTTTATTATTTCATTGAATAAGTTTTAAAAAATAAAAACTAATTACCGAATACACGGGGGATGAGAAATTATTTGTTATGAATTTTTACGATGATTTGATAAATTAAATAAAGTTTTCTTACGTGAATTTGGTGCCGTTGTTTTCCTCTAAGCACTGCACGATTCAAAGCATAATCGCGTTTACCGAATCATCCTATGTTTTGTGTTTATTTTTATCTCGATTGTTCTTAAATAAAAAATGTATAAGAAAATCTTTTTTTTTTAATATTAATATACCCATACATTTTTTCATTATGATAGGTTATTTTCTTTTTTCGGGGAGGGGAGGGGGCAGCTTCAGTACTTGCCATAGGTTGCATTTTTCATTGATACGCCACTGATCTTTTGATATAAAGCGTTCACGAAATTTTATAACATAAAATAACAGTTAAATCTGCTCCAAATAACACGGGACTTCTAGATTCATCTAAAGATCTATACCCCGCCCCCAACCATTTACCGCCTCGTGCACTTCGCTTTCTCACTTCTCTCATGTGATATCTCTGATCTCCGACGATACAACGGGGCTAGAACTGAGTGAGTCACGCTTACACCGAAAGCTTAATAAAGGCTTAATGGTATGGTGATAAGAACGTATAATGATGATGATTATGATCAATATTATGATACACGAAAAACTTTACATCGTTAAATTTACTGTTTCGATATACGATGCCTAGAATTGGGCAAGCTCAAGAGGTTCATATATTTTACAGTTTATAATTCCCTTTTACAATTTAAAACTATCGATTTGAGATTTCGTAGATTCTCTGCTGTAAAAGGGAATGCTGGCACTGTAAAAATTATCTTTTTGAACCGCAAGTAAATTATATACATGTAAAATGTACATTGGGGTTTGAGGAATTCGCAGCTTCATATCTTGAAATTGAAAACTTTACAATGTCCTTTTTCCTTAATTTTTGTACAATACAAAATAATGATGTACAAAATTGGTAGAATAAACGAACTTGATGTATGAACTCTTCAACAAGGGAATGAATAAATATTTTTGAGTAAAGTCTCCCATGTTATATACATTGAATAATTTCAATTCTTGTGTAAGTGTGAAATATACAAGGTACATATTTCAAAGAAACATATGACATAATAAGATGTTCATTTACGTTGAATTCTCGTAGTCGTCTATCTGTGGACGTCCATTGAAGTATATCACGTTCGTCCTTGCGTGAATGTACTTCTTTTAAAACGCTCGCAATAAAAACTAATGACCTATGAATGGTACACGATATTACAATAAAAGTAAAAAATCACCAAACTTAATTGTTTTATTGGCGTGTAATTTACAGTTTACTGACACTTCGCTAATATGCAGAAAAATTAAGAGTTCAGACAACTGAATTTTAAATATAAAAAAAGGCCGCTCTAAACTTTTCTTATTATCGCGGAAGCTGAACTGAACAACGAAAAGCATGATTAAAAAAAATTATGGGGTTTCCTTTAAACTTCTGAATTTATTCATTCAAAAAAGTAAGCTTTTCGCAAAATAAATCATAATCTAAAAATAATTTTTTTACAGACATCCTGTTTAAATTTAGTCTTTTACCAATTAATATTGTTAATTAATTTTAAGTTTTTTTGGCAAAAAAACAATTTATATATGGGACGACATAATCTTGCCGATTTGTCAAAATACCGAATGTGGAAAAACACCGAAAAAATAATTACCGAAAAATGAAAATTCACGAAATTTAACACTTCCAAAAGATAATTAAACTACTGAAAATGCTTATTCTCGAAATTTCAAATCCAGAATTTTCAAATTCTCAAAATTATCAAATGTTTGAAAATAGTACATTGCCAAATTTTCAAATAACTGCACTGAAAAAATGGTTAGTTGTGACAAGACGCTCTTTATTAGTAGAGATGGTATTAGCTGCGACAACTACTTCGATGGTAAAAGTAACTAACCAGTTTAGTGCGGCAACAAGCCACCGTTAGTAATCCTATGTAGGTTATATTAGTAACGGTACAATTAAAGCTTGATATACGGTCATTTTAGTTTCTTTTGAATTGCTTTCATGTCTGAGGATGGACCCTGCTCTACCGATAACCTTCTTACCCTCATTAATGCGCCTGTCTAACTCCCCATCTATTTTTGCGTCGCTTGTGAATAGGCTACCTAGATATACGTATTTGACAACTCGCTCTAAACTCTCATCATTCAGGACAATTTTGCACATTGTTTTCTAAGCGTTTCCTTTAAACACCATTACCTTTGTTTTATTTACATTCATTTTGAGGCCCACGCTCTTCATGCTTGTATTAAGTTTGTTCAACATTCTTTGCAAGTCTTCGATTGACTCTGCCAGAACAATCTTGTCATCTGCGAAAGCCAAACCACGCACCTTCACTGTTTCGAGATTTACACCTTCTTCGTCGAAGAGGGCCATTCTTCGACGCTTGTCCATAAAAATGATAAATAGACATGATGACATAACGCATCCTGGTCTAACACCCTGCGTAATATCGAACCAGTCACTCAGTTTCCCATTAACCCTGACGCTCGCTTTACTGCCTGCGTATATTGTTTGTATTGCTTGAAGGAGCCATCCATGGACTCCGTACTCTTTAAGGACTTCCCAAAGTTTATTTCTATTTACTTTGTCGAATGCTTTTTCTGGGTCAACGAATGCACAGAAAACTTTCTTTCCTACTCTTAAGCTTTTTTCTGAGTAAATTACCGAATTTTCAAATTCCCGACAATAGTAAACTGCCGAAATTTCAAATTACCGAAAATAGTAATTTGTTAAAATTTCGAATTGCCGAAAAAAATATTTAATATTTTTCTTCTGTTATAGAATAATATTTTATTATATATCGAGTATTTATTCTCAATTTTGCTAATTAATCTTTTTATTTTTTCGGACATTTTCATTTTTCGGAAAATTGCTGTTTGGTTAATTACACAAGTCGACACAATTTTTTTTTCTTTTTGGGTTTCTGTTATAATGCTTGAATTCTGATTCTAGACATAAAAAACACCTAAATGATCACTTTTAGCTTTTAACGTTTGCTTTTGTCTCGTTTACGTCGATAAGTAAGTTTTATAGAATTGAATTGATTTTGATTTTCACCAAAGAAGCCGGAATTTGTTACTGATTTATTCAAGGAAATAGGAATACCATGCGTACCTTTTAACTGGCGGCTTTTTATCGATAGCTCTTCAAGAAGCTTAAAAGCAGGTTTCTTCATAACGGAAACCAATTCCCTAGTCTTCCCATAGCACATTCTGCTATGCTTAAGGAGAGTTACGATAGTGTGAGAATGATACTGGAAAAGTTAAAATTTACAGAATACAATTGACCAGTAATAGGCGATTTTAAGATGGTTGGTTTTCTGATGGGAATGAAAGGTGGGTATACTAAATACCCTTGTCACATTTGCTTATGGGATAGCAGATCAGATTCATTACATTACCAACAGCGTATATGGCCTGATCGAGTTGAATTTCAGATAGGAACATATAATGTAAAGTCAGAACCAATTGTAGATCCCAAGAATATATTAATGTCACCGTTACATATAAAATTGGGCCTAATATAGCAATTTGTGAAAGCTCTGGATCCAAATTCTGAAGCTTTTGAATATTTAAAGACATTTTTTCCCAAATTATCTGAAGCTAAAGTAAAAGCGGTTATTTTCGTCGGACCGTAAATAAAACAAATAATGAGCAGTATGCTTAAAAGCTTTAAAATTATGGGCTGCAGAATGTCCCATAAACTTCATATGCTACATTATCACCTGGATCAATTTAAAGACAATATGGGTGCCCACTCAGGGGAGCAAGGAGAACGTTTTCACCAAGATGTGATGGACTTTGAACGATGTTACCAAGGGCATTACAACGAGAATATGATGGGAGATTACATTTGGGGTTTAATACGAGAAAGCCCCTATAAACATAAGAAAACTACTAAAAATATTCATTTTTGAACTTGATTTTTTGTTATTCTACATTTATATGCTATTGTTAATCACAATTGTTGAATTAACAAGACTTTGATGGTCAGAAAAAGCATTGTTGATCGTAATTTAAAAAAATTATAAATAAATAAATAAAAACCAGTCATTTTTCTTGAAAATTCGAAAAATTGCTCTAATTTCTACAAAAGCAAACTTTAATCAGAAAAATTATTTTTTCCTTTATTTGTAACATAGGAGAAACAAAAATTTCACATGCAGAAGCCAGACCCAAAAATCATGTCGACCGGTGTTATTTTTTCGGCATTTCTCCACATTAGGGACTTTGAATATTCGGCCAAATTATGTCATCCCTTCTATATTTTCTCTCGAAAAAATGTTTTTATCGTATCATATATCTATTATTAATCGATTTTTTAACCCAGAAATCTTTTCCTTAAATTTAAAACCTTAAACCCAATCTTCAATTATCTTAAATTCCACTGATATCTATACTGAAATTTACATCATTTAGTGGCCTTTTCATTTTTTTCAATTATAATGTTTCCTACTTTAAAGGCATCAGACAAAATGTTGTGAAAAATCTTATTAGAAAAAAAATAATAAAAACGTTCATATATTTTAAATTACCAGTCGTAGAATGTTAAAAGGTTCCAAATTCTACATTTTTTATCTTTGACGTATATGTATTGAAGTTGAACATATCTCATTTGGAAAATTTTTGAATAATGTTGAGGTTCTCCAGCTTATTCAGACCAATGAATTCATAAAATCTTACTAATATGGTAGAATATTGGAAATTTAGCAACAAGCGATTAAATATAAGAGATGAGAAAAAGTACAGAAACTTCTTATATAACTTATGGATGATTCGTCGCGTGTGAACTATACGAATCTGTCCGGAAAGTATCCGACTTTGTATTCTACACTGTAAAAACTAGAGATCTCTTTTTTGACGGTATCATTTTTTTCGTGTCCTGTTTTTGAATAGGATAACTTCATGCTGTTATTTTCAATGCAAAACAAACGATTCAGGGATCCCATCAGTGGTCTCATTTTAGTACCACTCGAGACTGTTTTTTCTGAGTCTTATTATAATACCTGAAACTAGCCCTGAAATAATCATTTATTTTTACAGTGTAACTTTGTACCTAGTTGTGCTACTGTCAAAAACAGGTATTTACCAATTATATGGAACCTCGGTGAGGCACCCACTGATTTACACGGAACTGCGAACTTTTAGTCCACTAGTATACGCAGTTGGGTAAGCATCTGACCACGTACGCGTTGCATTTCAGGATGACGGAATGCATCGGACAAAGAGTGTGCATTAAATTTGACCAAAAACTTGAATATTCGTGTTCGGAAAACGTTGTTATGATTCGCAAAGTATATGGCGATGAGTATATAAGTGATACTCAAATTAATGAGTGGTTTAGGCTATTTAGAAGTGGTGGTACTTCAGCGGAATGTGACCCTCGCGCTGGCAGGCCCGCAACAGCCAAAACACCTTAACAATGAATATGTTAAACGAATGCGAGTGTTAATTAATCAAAAGAGTCGTTTAACAGTGAGAAAGATAGAGAAAAACCTCGGGATTCCAAAAACTATTTTTTTGATATTTTATGCAAGTTTTTTAGGATAAGCTGCGTAACTGCAAAATTCGTTCTGTGGCTACTGACGGAAGACGAAAATAATTATCAAGTTGAAGTCGCCCAGGGCAATTTCGAATGAAGCAGAAACAATCCGGAAATGTTCAAAAAGGTCATTACTGGGGATGAGTCATGGGCTTATGGCTATGACCCTGAGGGCAGGTCCACAATGAGATTCGTAAACGTCGACATTCGAACGTATATGCGTAATCGACGTCATTCGCAACCAGGTGAAAAAGTTATATATAGTTTATATATTATGTTTATATATAATGGAAAAAAGCAATGATATTTTTCATTTCTTTTATAAATGTATCTGTATAAAACAAATGAAAAATAACAGTTTTTGTCACTTTATATAAACTATATAGGTATAACTTTTTCAGCTGGGTACGTTTTTGCCAACTATCCGAGCAGTTTTGTCGTTTCGCATTTTTCGTTTTCTCGCTTCGACCGTTGGTGACAGCGTGCGTATGGCGTCAGATACTCATGTACGTTCAAACATCGACGTTTGAGAATCTCGTTGTGGACCTGCCCTCAAACGAAGGCTCAATCTTCGCCGTAGAAGACATCTGGATCCCCGAAAGCGTGCCAGAGTCGCAGCAACGTCAAAGCAATGCTCACTATTTTCTTTGACCAGGAAGGTGTTGTACATCATAAATACGCTCCAAAAAGCCAGACGACAAACAGAGAGCATTATCAAGAAGTTCTGAAGCAATTGTGTAACGCAGTAACGGCCCGATTTGTGGAAAAGTGGCGACTAGGTCCTTCACCACGACAACACACCTGCCCATATAGTCCTGACCTGGCTCCCTGTGATTTCTGGCTGTTTCCCAAATTGAATTATCCTGTAAAAGAAAAACGATTTCAAGACGTAGAGGGAATAAAACAGACGGCGACGAAGCAGCTTTTAGGGCGCAGAACCATGAAGGTAGATTAGTAGAATAGCGGATCAGTTTTTACCAATGAGGTACCTACGCAAGCTCTCGCAGTCACTTTATTGGTTAAAACTGTTCCACTATTCTACTAACCTACCTCCATGGGACTGCGCCCTTGACTATTTCGATAGGTGACTTTCAGGAGTGCTTCTGAAAATGGAAGGATCGCTGGAAGAAGGTTTTGGCTTCCAAAAAGGATCAATTTAAAGGGATATCAGAATTATTAATTACCAGAATTAACTCTTGCTCCTGGTACACTACAAGGCCAAAAAAGTTGGATAAAAAGGTGTATGTAGATTCAAGGAGATTCATGTAGAAGTTAAAAATCTCAAAGTGACACTAACCAGACTCTGCTGCGGATTGCGATAAAAAATTTAATTTTTCGTTTAAAAAGATAAATAAAAAGATGCTCCCGAGATACTAACTTTCTGAATACATTAAATATAGTAAATGGGAGCCTTATTTTTTTGAAATTTACAAACGTTCATCATCCCTGATGTTTATTCAATTACAATACAGAATTTGTAGACTTATGTTAGACATTCAGAGACTATTATAACTCAAAGTAATTTCATAGCATTAATTTACCCAATTGAGATTTAAATAAAAAGTACAGATTCAAAAGTAAGATGGATTCACTCCTTCCTACCGTCTTATATTATTTTACCTTTTTTTATTCATCAAATTTAAACAAAAATGTTACGTAAGAAATCTTGAACCGTCCCTCAACGTGACTCTAAGTAGCAAAAAAAGTAGTAACTTTTTCCGTGACGTCGTTACTTACAACTGGGTAATTGAAATAATTTTACAATAAAAGATAAGAGACTGATTTGGAATGCAATGACGCAACTTAGACTTCAGGTCTTGCGACCCAGATTCCAATATATTTTTCTTTTTCTCCGTTTTAAGGGTCGTTTTAGAGCTTTTCACGGCTGTATCGCCAAATACACAAGCCTCTGCACTTGACGAATAGCGGAGAACTTTTGTCCGAGATAAAATGATTTCAAGCTCCATCGGGTCTATAGGGAGTGGCATGTATCGGCCGTAACTTCTGTCGTTCTCTTTCTGCTCAGTCGATGATCCGTGTGCTTTTTGCTTAGCCCCTTGGATGTGCGAGGGATAGAAAAAGCGAAGAAAAGAAGAGGAAGAAGAAGAAAATTCAGCCGACTATCGAAAAAAGCTATTTCCACGAAAATAAAAGGCAGGGTTGATAAGATCCATTAGGCCTCGACAGACTCTTAGGAACTTTAGATCTCATCAAAAACATCTTATGATGAAAAAGATTTCGCCAAGTAAAAAGTTATTAGTACAATCAACATAGTTTGTGAAATCAAAGTTTTCCAAATAATTATAAGAAACTAGCTTCCAGTTGCACACAAAAATGAGTCCATATACAAATACTCATTCAACATCAGCTGGTGTTAAAAGGCAAACGCATTCTTTTCCCTCGTGCTTCTTCCATTACAATTGCCAAATTTAACATTTGTTGTCAATTAAACTTGTTTCTTTCATCAAGTCAT
>CAKNWW010330714.1:4080-14573 GCA_932074435.1 Andricus kollari
TGTATATGCGAGTGCGCTCTAAATATTTTGGCAGGGAATGTACCTTTGAAAACACATGAAAAACACAAGTTGAAAAAGCATAAACATACTTTAAGAAAATTAGCAGCATCGAGGGGTACTTGGAAAAATAAAAAACACTTTATCATTCAGAAGGGTGGATTTTTACCGTTATTACTCGCCCCGATTATCGGTAGTCTTTTCTCAAATATTTTCAGCTCAGATAATTCACGAGAGTAGAAGCCCTTTTCCATTTAGCAATTATGGAACACTCGAGAAAGATGGTTTTGGTGCCAAGCGAGCAGTTAGAAAAATGTCTACAACAAGGTTTCGGATTAGAGAGTAATACTGGAAATACGAAGACGCACGCTTCTTCGATGAACCCTGTAGATAATATCTTCTCTAGTGCTAACTACAAAGTTCCCAATCTCACAAATACGACCCAAACTCCAGGTAATATTATGACCAGACTCGATGCTGAAATGAGTAAAATATTAAATTCACCATTTTTGAAAGATGAGCGTGAAAAATGGCAAATGTATCAACAAGTTTTACAAAAATTTTTGTTTTTTACCCAGGAAACATGGAAGCATAAAAAACCGAATAAAGAGCAGGATAATCAGAGAGATAAAAATATGGATTTTGAAAGCAATATTAATGATATGACGATGATGAGCAGGAAGATTATTTTAAAAATACTGATATTATTGCAGCTATTCCAAAAACTTTTAAAAATAAAGGAATTGTTTTACTCCAACGACTTTGTGAACCAGATGTGCAAAAACGTGTAAAATGGGATTCACATGGTTCTCTCTTTATAGATGGTGAATCTGTAAAAAATGCAAATATTAGTGATCTAATAAACGATGCATTGAGGTTGAGAAAAAGGGTGAAACCACCGGGAAGAAGACAGTTTGCCATGATTCTTCGTGAAATCGGTATGTCTAGAGAGATTGTCGGAAATAGAGAATACTGGAAAGAAAATATAATCTCTTCGAGAGAGACAGGTAGTCGGCGTAGCCCCAAACTATCGTCTGGACTTTATGACTCGCTAATAACCGAAGAAGAAGAAGAAGAAGAAGAAGAAGGCAGCATTAGTGGTAACGAGGTTTCCAAAGGTATTACTGACACTCCAGGTAGAAGTAGGAAGCGAGCAACACCTGGCGGCACGAGGTCGGTTAAATCTCAAGGGAGGAAAAGAATTAGTAAACACTGGAAAACTTTGTTTATAAAACCATGAAATTTTTGGAAGAAATTTATTTCGACCCATCCCATGAAGCCTCTTACTCTGGTATTGAAAAGCTCGCAAAAGCTGTGCGTGGAAGAGTCTCACGTGCAAATGTGGTCAACTGGTTAAAATCTCAAGATTCATATAATCTACATGTACGTATTCATTGTCGTTTCAGAAGAATAAATTACGATATATCAAATGTAGATGATTTATGGGAGGCAGATTTAGTCGATTTAAAGCATTTTAAAGATTCCAACCATGGATACTTGTATCTGCTTGTGGTCATTGACGTGTTGAGTAAATAGGTTTGGGTTGAGCCTCTTAAAGATAAATCTATGAATGAAGTGAGAAGAGCTTTTGAGTGTATTCTCGAGAAAAGTGGAAATCGATCTCCTGTCTGCCTTCAGAGTGATCGAGGAAAAGAATTTCTCGGTGTAGTTTTTCAAAATTTTTTGTCAAAACGGAGTATAAGATTTCGTGCTGTGTGTGATCCAAATGTTAAGGCTGCTGTAGTCGAATGATTGAATCGCACACTGAAAACACGTATGTGGCGATATTTCACTCATAGTAATACTCATCGTTACATTGATGTTTTACAACAACTTGTACAGGGCTATAATAATGCGCGACATTCCAGTATAGGAATGCGACCATCAGAGGTGACTTTGGAAAATGCAGCACACGCACGATTAAATATTCAAAGAAAGTACGGTAGAAAAACCTTGCTTGGTAAAAAGCCTAAATATAAGGTCTCTGATTACGTACGAATCAGTAGAGAGAAAGGCGTCTTTGCGAAAGGTTATGAAGCTGGATGCACAGAAGAGATTTTTAAGATAAAACGAGTAATAACGGGTCGTAGACAAACCCCATATGTTTACGAGCTACAAGATCTGGCTGGTGAGGATATAGACGGAGTTTTTTACGAGAGAGAACTATCGGGTGTGAAGAAAAATACTGATATTAATGAGACAGAATACATAATTGAACGAGTGATACGTAGTAAGGGAAAAGGTTCCAAAAAACAGTTACTTGTCAAGTGGATGGGATATTCTGATAAATTCAATTCTTGGATACCTGCCAGTGATTTAAAAAATGTATAATGAATAATGATCAATTTCACCTTATTTTACCGAGAAATAGCAGTATGAAGTATTTTCCGCATAATACTACGACTCGCTTTACCACACAACTGCCACACAAAATTCGTTTACAGGGTCGTTGGGCTGTTGGTCTTACAGAAATTCAATTTCCAAGAACGTTTCTTCATGTAAGACACCATTTTCCTGATCGAATGGAAAATCGCATAGCTCTAATGACGAATGTATCAAGTAGTAGTAGTATCATTGAAGAGAAAGATGAAGAAAATTATGAGAGAAAAATGAAAGAAGCGAAAATTGACGATGAGGATTTACTTGTTAAATACTCGCTTCCTTACGTTCTTAAAGGGGACGCCGAGTTGTCTGAGCTTAATGACAATGCTATTAGAGATAAGTACACAGCAGGTATGTTGACTGGTAAATGGTTAAGCCCTATTGTCGCCGAGTTTCAACCTGGTGTGTACCCACAGGTAATCGATCTCGTCCGAGCGATAAACCAGACCCCGATTGCTCGAGAACACGTAGACTTAGTTTTCCAAAAAGACAAAGATTGTTATGTCAGAGTTGAAAAAATTTGTCAAGAGGATTGTGATATGAAAGGTCGTCATTTTCTTGCAATAAGTGAAAAAATATCTCGTATACTTGGTTTTGCACCACAGCAATTAATATCAGATAATTCTCATTATGCTAATCACCCTCCAAGTCTAGCTCGTGGTTTACCTGAGAAAATGTTTATTTATTGCGATATTTGCGAACCTCATATTACAGGCGATGTACAAACACCGCTTTTACGTATTATTTCTGTCGGCAGCCGAAACTACATTTTTGCATCCACGCAAGTTACTCAATTTTCCTCTCCGAATTTCATTTCTCTTCTTCATACTCAATTTCGCATGATAGAAATAGATATAAGAGATCATGCTGGACTTCCTATACCATTCGAGTTTGGCTCTCTGACAGTGACACTTCTATTTAAAAAAATTGATTAGAGAAGGGGTAGAAGAAGAAAAAGTAAAAATTATATGATCTATTAATAATGAGTTATTACGTAGATTACTACACAACACAAGTCGGTGGAGCGGGAATATGAAAAATTTATGTTGAATCGTCCTATCAGAGAGGTCATGGAATCGGAAGCTTTCTAAGTGGACTTTTTCGACGTGTATTGCCGATATTAGCACGAGGTGCTCGTACAGTTGGAAAGGAGGCACTTCGAATAGGTGTCAACGTTTTAAATTATGTCGATAGGAAAGTACCACTCAAGCAGTCATTCAACTCTCGTATTAATGAGTCTGGCCGAAAATTAAAAAGAAAAGCTTTGGATAAAATTGATAATCTTATGAATGGATCAGGTTATAAATTTGGTGTGAAAAATTTCGGACCTCAGTTGTCCGGAGTTCATGGTCTTGAGAGTGTCACGCAGCTTAGAAAAGGGATTAAACGGAGAAAAAAAGTTAAGAGACCTAGTACAACACGTAAATCAAAGAAGAAGAAAGGGGTGAAAAATACGAAATCTAAAAAGAGAATCAGTAGTAATAAAAGAAAACATAAGAAAACACAGAAGAAAAAAAAGCGTAAATCAAGCACAGGAAAAAATCGTTCAATTTCGGATAATTTTGGCGGTTAATAAGTAGATTATTATATGATGTCATTTTTACACTCACATTCTAGCGAGGGTTTGAAAACTGAATGAGATCTTTTTTCTCTACCACCGACTCAAACCTCTATTGAGAGCTCGCAATGGGTCCATTACAAGCCCGTTTCATCGTTGACCGACGATTCGCCGATAGAGTTTGTCATTCCAGGTCACGGCGAAGAATACATAGATCTCGCTCATACAATGCTCAGTATACGCGTCAATCTGGAAGCACCGACAGAAACTTCTGCAAATGCAGCCGATCTGAAAAGTGTAACTGTGATAAACAACTTACTTCATTCGATGTTCAATCAGGTGGACGTATATTTCAATCAAAAACGCGTTTCTCCTCCAAACAACGCATACGCGTACACAGCCTACCTAGAAACATTGCTCAATTATGGACCAGCTGCAAAAAAGAGCCATCTGACTTCCGCTCTCTGATGTGTAGATTCTTCACAAAAAATGGAAGATTTGTCCACCAAAGATACAGGCATCGATATCCGTCGAACTCATTTTGGTGCAGGCAATACAATAGATCTAATCGGTCATCTGCATTGCGACATTTTCAATCAAAACAAATTTCTTCTCAACGGAGTCGAGATGCGTCTTTGACTCGTACGTACAACAGATGGTTTCTGCCTTCTAGATCCTGTCAGGACATGCAGTTTACACATTTTGGAAGCATCGCTCCTCGTACGTCGTTCAAAAATAAGCCCAGGAATTTCAGTAGCATATGCAAAAGCTCTAGCACAAGGAACAGCAAAATACCCGATAACAAGAGTGGAGGTCAAAGCGCTCACTTTACATGGCGGAGTTCACGGTGAAACTCTTGATAATGTTATTCTCGGTCAATTGCCTAAAAGAATAATCATTGGTTTCGTCGAGAACAGAGTCTTTAACGGAAATAGAGAACTTAATCCGTTCAACTTTAAAAATTACAAGATTAATTTCTTATCCCTTTACGTCGATGGCACGCGAATACCCTCGAAACCTCTGCAACCAGATTTTTCTAAAAATAAACTTTAAGTCGATGCTTATCAGACTCTTTTCTCTAGTACTGGTATTCACTTTCTTAATGAGGGTAATGATATTGATAGAAGCGATTACCCGGAAGGATTCTGCCTGTTTGCTTTTGATCTTACCCCTGATCTTTCTGCAAATTGTTATTCTCACTGGAATCTCGTAAAACATGGAAGTCTACGAATAGAGGTGCGTTTCGAAGAACCACTTGCCAACACAGTAAATTGTATTGTATACGCAGAATATGATAGCGTTTTGGAAATAGACACATCTAGACAAGTTATTGTTGATTATGGAGGGTAATAAATCATTTTCACCGCCGCCTTTATTTCTTGGAATTTTACATATCTCACATCCTAATGTTTACCTGTGTTTACTTAGGACAGGTTTGGACAGGAAATGAGTAACTTTTTACACTTACGGCGTTATCTCTCAAAAATGCAGCTGTGTAAACATTGAAAAACGGTGTGAAAAAATTGTTACTATGCGTTATCATATATGCGTCTTTTTTGGAACTCAGAGACCATCTTTCATTTCATCAAAAGTAGCCTTACAAGTCGGTTGTTTTATTACGTGGTTACTCACTGCCGTTTTCTTCAAACGCATTATCAGCAAGACTTTAATTGTGCGAAGAATATTATGGACTACGTGATTGATATTCAAGGTTTTCGCGATATTGAAAATAAGTTTATTGCAAAAGAAGTGGCCATCATTGCAGTGGATCATAACTTTATCGCACATTGGATAGCTGCTCCACCTTACCCCTTCTCGGATCTCTGTAGCGATGCGAAACAACAAAATTACTGGCTCACCTGTTATTTTCATGGGATCGAGTGGTTTGAGGGAGATACTCCTACGGATTTTCTACATTCGAATCTTCGTGATGTCGCAAAATCAGCTGGTCAAATCTATACCCGTGGCTGGGAGAAAGCTGCACTTTTGCAAAATATCATGAGTAGACAGATTATTAATCTGGAAGAAATACCCTGTCCAACTTTTAAAAAACTGGAGACCAGTAAATATTACTGTTTTCATCACGGTGTGAAAAAAGGATCATTTTTTACATGTGCTGTCAATAACGCAACTAAACTGCAAATCTGGCTTCAAAGTCAAAGACGAGAAGAAATATCACTTCGAGGTATCTCACGTGAGAGTACACTGAAAAAAAATGTCTGTTTTAAAACTGAAAATTATGCGACGGATGTGACATCGAGGGCGGTCGCTGACAACCTACAAATTTCGATGAAAAAAATCAATCAGACTGCAAGTGAGCTAAATAATCCTTTAACAGATTTGCCTTAACTTAGCAGTCCTGGAAATAAAGATGGACAGCCTTCAGATACTTCAAGCACTTCAAGCAATACCACGACATACGACTGGTGTAATCCCTGCGGATCGGATACCAAAGGTGTGGATGAGACCGGCTGCTTTAATTTTCAACACTGATCCACACAATAAAAACGGATCGCATTGGGTTGCGGTTTATATTGACCGAAATGGCCGCGGAGCGTACTTTGACAGCTACGGCCTACCGCCTCTTATTCCTCAACATCTTTATCGTCTGCGAGGAAACTGTACCCTATTCCGATGGAACACAGAAGAGTTACAAAGTTCCTCTTCGGGCGTGTGTGGTCAGTTTTGTATTATGTCCTTGTATCATATGTGCAGTGGTTTTTCTTTGTGTGAGTTTACCAGACTTTTTAACAAAAATCTGGTACAAAATGACAGCATTGCTGCGAATTTTTATAAAATGATTTTTAAAAAATATAAAATTAAACCGAGCATTTTTCAGAAATCTGAAGACAGGTTTCAAGTTGGGGATTATGACAAAGGGACTATTAATACACATCTTGAATCATGTGTTCAATGTTGTTCTTCACAACTTGCTACTTTATATCTCACATAGTATACTTAGATTTAATATAGCGCACTACGTGTTACTTTAAGATTAATCAAATGTATTTTTGCGATGTTTTTATTATTATCTATAACTCTTTAAGTATCTCTCTCTCTCTCTTTTCATACTGCGTCACTTGTATGTCTCTACTTTTAAGTTTTATTGGAAATTATTGTTTGGAAGGAAAGGAAAGCGTCTTTGTGTGTGTGTGTGTGTGTTTGATTTTATTAAATATGTCTTCGATGTTTAATGATTCATAATAATAATAATAATCATAATCGATAATTTTAAGTATATGTATCTTTAGATGTAAACTATTCTTAATTTTTAACTTATCATCAACCGGTTTTAATATTTGTAATTAGATGTAATTTTTTTTCAAAAATTTGGTGAATAAATCTATTTTAATAGGTTTAAACATAATTCTGATCTATTTATTTATCTTCCTCTTCTTTTAGAAAATAAGTTTTATTATTATTATTTAACTTGGCAATTTATTTCTTAATTAAAAGTCATTAAAGTAGAATCAGAGAAGTTAATTATTCTTTCAGTACTAGTCTAGAATCTAAGAAGCCATAAGTACAGCTTAAATATGGCGCCATACAGTCTACGGATCTCCCTCAACTCTGCATTAGTTTACAACTCCTGAAATACCATCGTTTGTCCATCTATTCTCTATCTTCCGCTCCTAGACTTTAAACAAACACTAGCGTCGAGCGAGGCAAGGCCCAACCAGCCGCCGACTGGTGCCAGACGTCTAGGTAAACATCGAGGAGTGGGGGTAGGCTGGCGGCCGAGCCACAGTTGATCCTAACTACTAACGTACTCTAAAAATTCAAAAAATTCTTTAAATTAGTTATATTCTCTTATGACTTTAAAAATAAATTAAAATAATTTAAAGCTATAAAAAGAAAGAATATTGTACAATATTTATCAACTACGCTTGTAAGAAAATTAATTAATGATAAAAGTAAAGAAAATAGTTGTGAATTCGAAGTGTTTCTTCGAATAATATCTTTTTTCTAAAATTATTTCAGTGAAGTACATATTTCTAATTTAGAAAAAAATATATTTTTTATTCTTTTAATCCTATTTTATTTGTGCTTATACGGGTAAGTGTGATAACAGGCTTGAAGGATAAAAAATTGTAACGAAAAGAAATTTATTTATGGACTTTTTTTAAACTTTTTTTTGTATCCTTTACTAAAAAGTATTATAGGAAAATCAGTATAGGCTTATAATAATTTTCCTATAATGAATTTCATATAATTTTTTCGCGATTATAGGAAAAATCACCGGAACGTATATCATTAAGCTATTTCCCTTTCGGCGAGCCTCTAGGGGTAAGCGTGACACTACCCGATTCGGGTAGTGTTTTTTAGGTGGATAGTTTCTTGTAGTAAATAACTACAAGTGTGGGCTCACCACACCCACGACCGCCAACAGCAATAGTTATAGAAATAGTTATAGAAATAAATAACATTGAAATAAATATTCCGAAAAGTATAAGATACTCATAGCTTTTAGGTTTCATTATGCCCACAATCTAAACGAAACTTGTTTCAAATATGTAAATTTTTATGTACTTTTGCGTGCGTATAGTTCAAAATAAATTTATAATTTTCTCTGCTTTTTGCACTATTTCAATTTTTCAATATTCATAATTTCCATCATTATTTTACCATAATTTTTCCCATAATCACGAAAAAATTATAAAGAAATCATAGCTAGGCCTATAATGATTTTCCTATAATACTTTTTCATGAAGGGTAACATCAAGACTATATTTCACATTATTTATACAAAAAAGACGACTGTCATCAGGTATCGCTTTAATCAACTACCTCAAAATCAACTGAGATGCCTTTAGAAAACTCAAATTCATCATTTTTTCATTTGGGTTTTACATTTAATTTTTATTACATAATAAGCACCTATCGTTGAATTTTTTGAAGGAATTTATAAGTTCCTTTAAAATCCATAATTGTGCTAGTATTGAGAAAAAATGGATTAAAGACGAACTTTTTAACTCCGTATCACAATTTCATTTTAACTATTCTTTATTTATGGATCCTATCTTTTATTTATTATTACTAATACACTTTAAATTTATTTTACATTTTTATCTTTATTTCTGGAATCGATTACTGGGGATCTCACTGGGAGCAACTGCCATCTAAAAAATGACACCGGCTGCTAGTAGGACCGCGGTAAATCACATTCATGGCCACGTCTCACAACCGTCAGATGGGTGGTCAGAGGACACGATGAAATCAAAACGACAGTTCGGCGAAACCCTCGTGTGTTTTGAGGACACGAAGCGACCCAAGGATGACAGCCTTCTGCATCCATTTCGCAAATGCCTTGGCATATTTTTGGCACGCGGGTATGGCTTTAAGGTTACGAACCAGTGATAGCTTGGCACCTGCAAGAGCACCTATCACAAGGACAATTACTTGTACCGAATATTTTGGGTATAGCTTTTGGTAACAGCTTTAGGTCTTAATACCTCTCCTCCTTTTCTTTCTTCTTGGCAGTGATGTTGTATTCAGACGGTGCCAGGAATTCGATCACGAATATAGTTCGTTTCTCGAAATCTTGGAGAAAAATGTCAGGCCTCGAGTGTACACCGGAGACTGCTGTCCGAAAAGCGTAGTTCCAGAAGATTTGGCACTTCTCGTTTTGGACAATTAACTCTATCTCCCTCGGAGCGTTCGGCAGGGCAGGGTCGCGGCCAACACCGTAAGAGCGACAAAGATGGTAATAAAGGACTCTTAGGGCCGCATTATGTCTGTAGATGTACGTCGTTCCTGCGTGGGTGGGACACCCCGCTGATATGTGTTCCAGGTACTCAGCGTGTGCATGACACGCTCTGCACCTATCGCTGGGAACATCTTGACATAAAATGCGGTCATGGTATGCTAAATTGGAAATGACACCGTCCTGGCATGCGAAAATGAAACCTTCTGTACCCGAATTAAGACCTGATGATCTGAGGAAAGCAAAAGTTTGCTCCTTCGACAAGGACTGTTTTTCAACATTTCTGTGAAAATTTCCGTGCATTTTCTTGTCGAGCAGCTCTTGATGGAATTTTTGAACTTCTGCTTTCTTCACTTTGGCTTTCAGAAGTGAAGCATCTAGATGGAGTAATTCACTTTCTTCACTTCTGATGTTAAAATGCAGGCCAAGGGTCTCGACTGCTTGCTCCGCGGCTTTGTAAAGAAACGCTCCTTCACCAATCATCTCGTGGTTCCTGACCATTTTTAGGAGAGGATCTCTGCCATTGGCTACGATATAAGCTGTACTTAGAACAAGACGGTTATGAAGACACTGGAGATTCAGAAGTCCGCGTCCGCCTTGACGGCGTGAAATGTATAATCGCGGAACTGACACATTGATATGCAAGCTTTTATGCATATGCATGATCTTACGTGTGGTGACATCAAGGGCCTTAAGTTCGTTCTTCGTCCATTGAACTACCCCAAACGAGTAGAGTAGAACCGGGACGGCAAGCATGTTAGTCGCAGATATCTTGTTTAACGCTGACAGATTGGAAGACCAAATTTGTCGAAGAAGATGCTTGTATCTGCTTCGGAGAGACTCCTTTACTGA
>CAKNWW010330724.1:0-23361 GCA_932074435.1 Andricus kollari
TCAAAAATTTTCAAAATGGGCTCACTTTTTGAATTTTTATCCAAAATATCTGTTTAACAAACTTGACCTTCATTTTGGGACCCTTGAAAAGTTTATCAAAGGCTGACTCGATTCGACAAATCCTTCAAAAGTTAGCGTGTCCACAAAAATCAGGTAACCATACATACAGACAGACAGACATACAGACAGGCAGCCATACAGACATACAGACAGACATACAGACAGACAGACACCGACAAAATTTTATGATTTTCGGAATCTGTGAGTGCCGAAACGTAAAGATCCGTTAAAAACCAGAGATCGAAAATTTGGACGAATACATTACACTCTCATGAATGAGAATGTAAAAATAATGGCAAAGAGTAAACATATTCTCGAAAATCAAAATTGTTATTTTCAGCTCTATTTCGATTGGGTAAAAAATTACAATTTCATGTCAAGAAAGTAATTATTATGAACGAGCATTTGTGGAGATCAAGATTCGCGGTAGCTATTTGCCGCCATGTACAATAACAAGAAAAAAAAGTACTTTCGCGAGAGAACTATAGGTTTCCAAAAACTTTTATTATTTTAGTATGTATTTATCTAACTGTACGCAAATTTATGTATCGTGTGCCATATTAAGTGGTCGTGTATAGCGTATGAGTAAACACGTTTTATGTTAAATTTAATTACTTTTCCTTAAGAATAAAACACCAAGACATCCACAAGACTTTAAAATATAGATAAAACCGAAAAATGTAGAAGTTTACTACTAAGCACTTTGTTTTTCACTAATTTTGTCCTGCTTTAATAATAACTACAAGGCCTCAAAAAATTACTTGATTGAACTTTTTCGGATAAATATGAAGAAATTGCTTTAAATTGTATAATGTTTGCTCTTGTTATTCCTCAATACATATATAGATTCAAACATGTATCCTAAGTTTTTTAAAAATGCGTACGTTTCTTTGAATTCGATTGCATCGCATTAGCTGCTGGGCCACATTAGCAGCCGCTCCCTTATATTGTAGCATAGAAAAATTGAATCTGTCATCTTTACGCATGGATAAAGCGAAATATATGTATCTAATTAAGGTAAAATTTAAACTGTAGGTACGTGGTTCTAATATTTAGTGCAATTATTGAGGTATTTGGAGTACACTGGACCTTGGATTGAATCAGTCCGGATTTACTGCTTCCAAAAATTGTTGCCGCCGCGGTTTCGGGGTTAGAGTGCAGCCCGAACCCTAAGCGTAAAACACCAGCAGCGCAGCGACAAAGGAGCAGTGCGCGGTAATATTATTTATTCCAATTGGAAATGGAGCACACGCCACTAAATGTTTACGTTTGGATGGTTTGAATTTACCACTGAAGGCTACTGAAACCATTCCCCAAGCCGGTGATAAATCCAAATATCCAGCGTATCTTCAATAGTTTAAAAAAGGTAGTATATTCTAACAAGAAAATTTTAATTTATCATCTTTGTGCTCATAAAAATGTAACTGCAAGTGCGCAGTACCATTTTATAATAATATGTTTTAAGAATTTATAATATTACCATCAGTTCGTAAAATTGTATACATTTCATCATATAAAATTGAATTTAATAATGTCAGTGTCTACTCGTACCACAAAATTCTGGCTATTCGCATATCGCAATTTTGGCACGAAAAGCTTCCTTTTCCAGCTCTCATTATTCTTGCCGAAAAAATCTGGCGGTTCATACCGAAATTCCGATATGCGTAGCCACGGCGTTTTGTCAGTAATATTTCAATAGTATTAATGTATGTAATAAAATATTATTTGGTCAAAAACGTATATTTGTTTGATTAAAAAAAAACTTTTAAAAGAACATGGATTAAATGCATTTAAATTCATTTGTTTTATATCTCTAGGGTAAGAGTCCCAATTACTGCGGTGTCATGGCTTAACCTCACTTCAATTCAATTTTTCACCTATTTTACATTGAAATAATATGGTTCTTCTGTTTCAGCCTAAAGAATAATGTATTTTGTGCATTAAAAAAAATTGTCAAGTACGAGAACCTAACATAACGTATTAAAAATGTAAAAAATTGAAAAAAGAACATATTGTACCTGTTACTGCGGTTGAAAAAAGACCGTGTACGTATTACTGCAAACTGAGGTACCTATTTCTGCGGATTTAAATTTTATTTATTTACGAGCATAAATCATAGATAAGCAATTTTATGTTAAATATCTCCCAAATAAGTAACTTTTTTATTTAAAAAAATGCATTTGTTGATAAGCCATTTTTTTCAAAGTATAATTTAACCACAAAAGAAATATAATTTCGCAAGTTACAGGAAATCCTCGATTGGCACAAATGAAAATCCACTTCACAAGACTCTCTTCTTCTTTAGATAAAATTGTATTCGGCCTAGGGTTTTTGTCTGCATATTTTCCTTTAAAAACGGGCTCTTATTGTTTATTCTGGTATCGAATATTTTCGTGATACAAATGCAAAAGTTTCTCCTTGCATAACCCCTTTCACGGCAAGCGCAGCAAATTTTCTTTTCCGTAAGAACATCTTTTTAAAGATTTCCTTTTAGCTTTTGGCTTCCTCTTTGATTCCTTCTTTTTCACTTTTTTTTCACTGCAGCCACCGTTAACAACGTGTGTTCAATCAAAAACCTAAAGCGAAGGTTAGGTTCACATGTTGATAGCACCGCAGTATTAGGTACATATGGCTTAAACTTGGGACCGCAGTAATGAGCGCCACCGTAATAAATGTGTACCTATTGCTGCGGGCTTGATTTTTTAAATTAATAAAGCAATTTACATGTTTTTAAATGTTGGTTATATTCAAATAAGTATTCTGATTAAAAAAAAATAATTTCTCCACTGCGTACAAGGTTATGCAATAAATCTAAAGCTGATTAAAGAACAGTACTCCGGTAACTGAAATAGAAGCAAAATGGTGGATTTTTGAAGTTTTATGAATGTTTTTTTTTAAATATTTATTAAGAATATATAACTAATTTAGCGATATTTTGGCTTTTGTTATACAGTACAGTAAATTCTTATTGATTTTAGGAATTTTTTGCTGTCAAAAAAAAAAAATTCGTACTCAGCTTATTCTGATTAGGCGAAAAAAACGCAGTGATAGGTACACCTGCAGTAATTGGTACACTTACCCTATCACCAGACAATTTGGTTCAATTATTTTCATAAGTCTTTAATTTTTAATATTTTTGTACATACTTTTCTAAAAAGTGGTGAAATCACACCAAAAAAATCGACGATGCAAAAACTTAGCCAAGTAAAATTGAAGGAATTCGTGAAATCAAAGTCGGACAAGTAAAATGAAAATATAATTATTAACATTAATAAATTGATTACGTCACCTATTTAGCGAGTGGTAATTTCCCGTTTAGCGACTGGCGAAATAAGTCTGTGGTTATCTTTATCTTCCCATGGAAATAAAGTGAATTATTTTCCTGAAGGAATGTATTGAAGCAGCCAATAATCACGGAGCGTACAGAAAGTGTTGCCTTCTGTATGCCTACTAGCCAAATCCCAAGTACCGCTTTTATAACCTTACTATCATGTGTCAAAACGCACTCCGCGCTCTTAATCCAGGAAAGTGGAGACGTCATGGACGTCAAAATTGAAGTAAAAGGCCGAATACATTTCCAATCAGGCAGGTTCTACACTCAAAGTCGCAGAATCTCTCGTGGATGAAATACGTTGTTTTTTTTAGAGGAAATTAGGCTATACGTATTTTTCAGATTTTCGAGAAAAACATGTTCTACGAAGTTATGTGTATTTGAATGTTGTGCCTTGTTTTACAAAATAACATACAATTAATTTGTTTAAATCTCTATACATTTTGACATAATTTATATTATTTTCGTTTTCTTTTGGAATCTGATATCGTTTATCGTCTTCTTTCGAAATTTTCCGGAAATTTTGAAAAGGTTTAAAATTAACAAAATGGCAGCGGTTTTTCTGAAAATATTAGAAGAAGTTTTTCTACAACACCCACACTTATATGTATTTTTTGCCTTTTTTTTAATTTTTATTTGCACAAGGAAGAAAACTTGTGAGTTTTATGCGGCCTAAATAACTTTTGTGATCCGGAGATTTTTTTGTTCATAAAATCGAGTTTTCTAATTTTTCTCCCAAATAACGACATATACGAGTAAACGTTAAGACAAAAGTTTTCACGTCTAAGAAAAGTTTTATGAAAATTGACTCTTGCTCTTTTGCGATATCCCAAGTGCAAATTTACAACTGGCTTGGTACCGCGCCAGTACCGCCGGTCGGATGTCGGTACTGGCGCGGTACTGGCATTAGTACAAAATATCACTCGGCTGGGAGTTATCTGTCGGTACTGGGGCGGTACTGGAAATGGTATTATGCCTGTACCGGCAGGTATTTGGACTTAGTACTGCGGGGCAGTACTGAACCAGTACTGCGCCAACGCTCGGCAAAACTTCTTAATTCGGCTTCCAGCTAGCGCTTGGACTCAGTACTGGGCCAGTACTAAACCAGTACTGCGCCAACACTAGACAAAACTCCGAAGTCGTCTTCCAGCCAGCACTTGGATTCAGTACTGGGGCAGTACTGAACCAGTACTGCGCCAACGCTCGGCACGCGGTACAGCCCAGACGGAAAAGTCGGACTTATGCCGGATCTTACGAACGGCATAGCTGGCTGGAAGCCGACTTAGGAGTTTTGCCGAGTGTTGGCGCATTACTGGTTTAGTACTGGCCCAGTACTGAGTCCAAGTGCTGGCTGGAATCCGAATTCAGGAGTTTGGCCGAGCGTTGGCGCAGTACCGGTTCAGTACTGCCCCGCAGTACTAAGTCCAAATGCCTGCCGGTACAGGCGTAATACCATTTCCAGTACCGCCCCAGTACCGACAGACAACTCCCAGCCGAGTGACATTTTGTAGTAATGCCAGTAATGCGCCAGTACCGACATTGCTCCTCATTTACAACTGGCGCAGTACTATGCCGTTCGTAAGATCCGGCATAAGTCCGACTTTTCCGCCTGGGATATTGCATCTTTTACGCAAAAAATTCAAAAATATATTTTTAGGAAAAAAAATTTTAACCAAGTTTTTGCATTGTGGATGTTTTTGGTAGGATTCTTCATATATAAAAAAGAAGGATACAACATTTTAGATAAAATTACAGATTTAGACTCCTTCAATTAGTCTTGTATGGTTTCGGACTTACGGTTTTTACTTAAAATTAATTGTACGTTTGATAACGTATAACTTTCCTACTTCCTGCTCCCCACTTTTGACTTTCCATGTTTCTATTTTAACAATTTAGTTTTCTTTTGAATTCACAGCGCCGGTCGTTGCTAACTTTTTAAACGTCAGTGTTGAAGGTTATGACATGTGGTTCATGTACTCGTGTTCAAACCTATGAAAGTTCGTATAATTTTTAAATTCGCTATAAAATAATATAAAAGCTTAATGTGTATAGCGAACTAACGTTTAATTTAAGTTGAAAGGAATAATATAAATAAATGTTTACATTCATATCATAATAAAAACGTAATAGTTTTGTGTGATAATTGATTATCGTGGATTTCACTGAAGCTCCACGTTTCATGACCCGATCCATTTGAAAAACAGGTTTTACGAATGTGTCTGTCGCACCGAAAAAACGATATTCTAATTTAAACAATTTCCCACTTAGTTTAAGAATATTTGCAACTTAAATAGGCACCAATATATTCTTAATGTACAATGGAGGCCCTCTGAACTTAAGAATATATATTCTTGTCTATATGATAATAAGGTATAGTTAATCTTAGACTATAGTAAGATTTAACTATTTATATTCCAAAAATATTTTTTTTAACAAATAATACAATATAAATTATTATTAAATAATTATTAATTAATGTAGCGAGGTCATGTCTCGGTGTGTCGAAAAAGTCATAGGTGACAAACTATTTTTTCAATTGAAAATTATAATGTACTAACAACATTTTGAAACATTTTGATGAAATATATAAGGAGCCATTCTTAAAATACGTAATACATTTTTCACGAACTTGTAACACCCCCCCACCCCTCACGTGACGCTTTTTCCATTGTTCTTAACATCGAGAATGATACTTTGATAAACCCCCACCCACCCATGAACGTATCACGTATTTTGTGAATGACCCGTAATTATTTGTATGCTATACGCCGGCTATCTTACTTCTTCGTTGAAATGTGACGTCAGACCTTTCTCACTCTAACATTTTCTGTAAAGAGAAGGAGATAGATGAGCGCACGCGATTTATCCTTAGAATTGGTTGCATTTCTTCGAGCTTGTCACTTATTACACATTCGAAAGTATCGAGTTTGGTCTCATTATACTACTTCGTGCGTAAAACAATCGAAAAAAGGCAACTGATCGCAAAGCACGTGACACGAAACATTAAAAGAAATGATTGAACAGAGCAAGGCGCATTTTCCTTTGCGCATTTCTTCTTTCCCCACTCATATTCTCATTTTAAGAATATTTTCTCCCTTTGGTTAGAAGATACACTTGAAGTAAGAATTTCGCTTACTTCATTAGGAATATTACTAAGAATATGACGCTCTTAATATTAGAATATAGTCTCTTCGTTGACGTCGTCTTTATATTGGATAACTTTTAAAATACTAATCGGATAGGATGGCGCTTTGACACACGTTCTTGGGGACCAAAAAGAAAGCATTTTTACTAGCATTTCTGGTTTTATCGACCAAAAAAACGACTAAAAAATAAAAAATTCCGTTTGCGATCAAACTATGTAAGTTACGAAAAAAAAGATATTCTGGGATAAACGACACAGGACGCAATTAACTGTTTCATCACATAAATTTTCACCTAGAGAAGATATACACATTTGTTACAGATTGTTTTTTATCAGATTCCTAGTTTTCATTTTAATCATGAAAAATAACACTGAAAAATGAAAACATTATTTTTTTGGATAAACGTAACAAGATAGAATAAACGTTTCATAACAAAATTATTTACCTAAGAAAGGTGTACACATTTGACCAGAACCATTTTTTGCTAACGCGCGTAGTTTTCGGTCTGATCGTAAAAAAAAAACATTGAAAATTAAAAATGTTAATTTATGGGGGAACGGCAGAAGATAAAATGAAATGTTTAGTTACAAAATTGTTTACCTAAATTAGATCTACAAATTTTCTGTTAACCATTTTCTTATAAGACCCGTAGTTTTCGTTTCAATCAAGAAAAATTCTATTAAAAATAACAAATTTAAATTTATGGAGAAATTACTCAGTACAATAAAATGTTTGATTGCAAATTTTTTTGTCCAGGACAGAGGTTCCGGACTGAGGTACTAAAATTAAGAAAATATACAATTAATATAAGAGAGTTCAACAATATATAGAAAATTATGCGTTTTGACATAATTTAATCGAGTGTAAAGCGCAAGACATGTGAGGAGACTGAATTCGTTAAAGCCGAAGGATAACAAAAGAGAATTCAGATTCACCACATAACAGTTATTTATGATTTGTCGTTTAATAAAAACCTTTGGTTTAATTTTAAAAGATCTATGCACAAATATGGGTGAAGTACAGTGACCTAGCGTGTTACGCGAGATATGACAGAAGCGCGTCTCAGGCGCGCGTAGCGCGCGATGAGAATCTGCCCACACTGTGGGTAGATTTTCAAAATTAGGTTTAAATTCGATGCTTGTGCTACAAATAAGTAAGAAATACGTGGAAAACTTCTGAATGTGTAGTGTTACGTAGGAAATCTGAAAAATAGCGTTTCAAGTTGATCAAAGCCAAAGTTGGCGGGTGCTTCTAGCGCCCGCATCAAAGTTTTTCTTTAAATGCAATGTACACCCATTTTTTTACGGAACACGATAATGGCGTCAAAAATAAAGCATATTTCAAAGTATCACTTCCAGATTAAACTGAAAAGGGTAATTTTGACGACACCTTACGAACACGCTCATAACTTCTTAAATATAATCGAAAATCTGGTCTGGTTTCATTTTGATGTACACATTTTGTAATTTTTATTTTTATCGTGGAAATTAAGAACTGGAAAGTAGGAATTACGAATAGACTTAAGGGGTTCTAGGCTTAGGCCTAGATTTCGAAGTTGCATCCACATTCAGAGATACTTTTTGTAAAGAAATAATTTATTTAGGATTTATTTATTAAGCTAAATAAAAATTGCAAAACTAGTGTTTGGTAATCGATATGATAGATACATCTTACTTAACGATTAGTCTTTGCTCGTTATAGATTTGACTGTCACTACTTCCGGTTCCAAATAATTTTTTTTTGCTGGAACTATTTATGTTTTAGACCCGTCCCTAGGAAGATTTTCGATACATGGAAAACTTCATAGCCACGGTTCCTGTACATGGTCCTCCCTCCAACACCATGTCTGATGTTGTGATTCTGGATAGATAGAAGAGTAGACGGTTTTCAAATTGATACCAGAAACTTCAAGATTGAAGATAAAAGATTATTGGATGAGCCGGGTAAGAGCGAAAATGGATTTATGTATGAAAGAGTTTAAATCGGTCCTAGAACAAAAATAAGGATTAGCATTCTTTTTAACACAATCTTTTTCAAACTTAAACCAGTTAAAGTACTATGTATAACATGTGGTTGAATGGGGACATTATTGGGATGATAAATAATTATCGAACCTGGATGGAACATTTGATGATTCTCGCTATGATGCTTGTCCATTGTCCAATGTCCACAGAACAATACTACGATTTTTTTACAAACTAGGCTGCCCAAGATTGTAAGTATTTTTAAGCATAAAGTACTATGGATAAGGAGAATTCTTTTCTTAAGAAAAGGTCATGGGAAATTATCTGAATGAACTCTTGCGATGAAAATGACAGATGCGGCTGTGGTTGTCGATGTCAACAGCTGTTAAAATGTTTCTAGGCAGATGGTTGTGTACAGACTGTGCACGTCGAAACGCAAATCAGTGTCGGAAGACACTAATATCGTGCGGTCAACAAATTCTGAATTCGCTATGCTAATCCGAGTTCTCAAAATCTTACAGAAAGGTACTAAATTTGTGAGAAACACAATACATTAAAAATGTAAGTAAACAGTATTTTAAGTTTGTGGTGAAATTCTAAGCATCAAAATTTTCATATTCATCTAATGTAATATCACGACCCTAAAAACATATATTTTGATCTTTAATTTTAGAAGTCATATCGATTTTAGCTTTTCTCCTATTAGTTCCCAAAGAAAAACAGCAATGAGAATCAAGAATCTTTTAAGAAATCAACTGACTTCTGAAATTTCAATGTCGCAACATTTTATAAAACATAAGAGATTGAATTTAAAAATTGAAATCCAAATATTCTAAGAACTATGAAACTTGCAAAATGACTACAGTTAACCAAAAATCCAAACAAAGCTAAATTAAAGGAAATTGTAAAATGAAATGCTGTGACACATTGCTTGATACCAACGTAGCTTAACATTGATCTCATTTCACAAGAAATTTGAAAAACAGGTTTAACTCTTCTTCTTGAACAACTGAAATCACTGCAAATGAAAAAACAATCTGAGCTGGCATTCTTTGCTTGAAAAATGTCTACCTGATACCTCTGCAATTTCTGAATTTACTTTCAATGCAATCAAGAAATTGCTAATGTGAATAATCGCATTGCCAATCTCCATTGCCAACTTCATCATCACAGACTCGACGATGAAAATGCCGAAAACGTCGAGAATATAGTACTGTACGTGTCACGGAGCAAGAGAAAACATACGGCATTAAGATAATAGAAAAGCTATTGCGTACGAAATCGAAGCTAACATGGGATGACTTGCCAGCTATCCATTGACAAATTCTGATTTCAACCTTGCACCATTATTTTATTCGCAAAGTCAAGGTTGTCAACTACAGGACAATAAACTTCTCGTGATTGGAAGTTCTGCAAATTATTCAATGGAAGTAAAGCTAATGAAGCTCATATTGGCAATAACGGGGCTTTAGGACATCTAAGAAAAATTCCTTTCAAACTCTCAATGACCGTCCGGTGACGCAGACCCCATAGTTCCATTTATATTTCCGAAACTCATATACACGGTTTATCTTTTCAGTTTCAATCAGGGATGTCCACGGATGTTCAGCGATGTGCAGGGATGTTCCTGACTTGCTTCTATTCCCCTTCTCCGAGCGCTTTACCGTGCATTTACCTCGAACTTTGCATAAGGCATTAAGAGAGGGGACAGATCAGTGATGGACTTTTGCTCCTTGCTCTTTCCGTGGACATCCCTGGTTCAAATCCGTGATTAGTGAACAATATCTGGGCCGATTAATGGACACGTATCTTCTTCGCGAATTGTCCATTTGAGTGAAGAATCTCTAAACCACATATATGTACTTGGAAAGTTCGGGAATTCCATGAAATCAACGTTCTCCTTTCTGATTAGATATTTTGATTTGTATAAACCTAGTAGCCTAGTTAAGCTACTTGAGCCTTTTTATTAATAATCTAGCCGGTATCGATTAAAATAGCAACATAAAACGTGAGTTATAATATTAGTGCTATTACTAACAACTTCGAAGCAGATATTTAAAGAGCAATGATATTAAACAGACAAAAAGAGCGGTTTAATTGATGACTAAAGAGGATATTCAAAAAGAGTGTCTAGTAGTCCTGGACCCCGAGAAAACCGTGATATTTTGAACATTTTATCATAATATAGATCAATGACAAATCTATTTTTTATTGCATAAAAAATAATTAAAAATCCAATTTTACGGCCAAACTATGCAAGATGCGACAAATGATGATTCAACCAAAATTGTGCATTAAAAAAAGATCTACAAATTTGTTATTGGTCGCTTTTTGATAGGTTGTGTAATTTTTGTTTTATTTGTAAAAAATAACAGGTTTTTACGAATGTGTCTGTCTATCTGTCATTTAAAGAAAAAAAAAAAAAAAAAAAGATTTTTTGGCTCCCTGTTTAGAGGTAGGCCAGAAATTAGCAGATGGGAACATATAAACTCCTATATAATACAACGCTGCTGAAGGCTGGTGACCTTTGCATCATATTAACGTCAACCAATTGCGACTCTCTCGGTTTCCAGTCCTTTTCGTACCCCCAGCCCCCCCACTAGTAACAGAGGTTTTAATGGGACTGACGTTTAAACTAGACTCTCCACCATACGACGAATCACTACTTAACTTGGACACTATTTCGTCTCACAAAACAAATTTCGTTCATGAAGGTGGCAGTTGGGTGTACAATCTAAACAATGAATAATACAAACAATAAAATAGCACTAAAAAAAGATCTACAAATTAGTTATGGGATATGCCCGATAAGTGGACACATTCTCATCAAAACTTTGCTTATTTAATTTCTTTTTCATCTGGCGTGTGGGTTTTCAAAATTAGTTACAAATTTATCATATATATGTTCCAAAAACGATTTCAATACTTTTTTTCTCTCCTTTTCAGATAGTTGGAAAAATCTGTCTGATTGTATGATTTATTAGAAAGATACGGATGTATACGCTAAAGTAAAGGAATTTCCTTCTTCATTTTAATGCAAATACAAATTTAGTAATTTTTATCTGAAGAACATATAACATAACATATGGTCGTTGCGAAGCGCGCTCAAACTTTTGGGTTTCTATTATACGGCAACCAGAAATGAGCATGGAGCGCGAGGATTACATGATTTCTAAAACAAATATCGAGCGCGAAGCGCGAGTATCTTGAAGAGAATGTGTTCCTTAAGGTCGATAGAACCTTAGGTAAATTAGTTCTTTTTTTTATGCAAAACTGAGATAATTAAACCAAAATCAGGTCATAACAATAGCGAGCACACGAAGTGCGAAAACCTAGAGGAACCGAGCTTAAAGCGTCAGGCAAATGTGTCCGAGCGCGTAGCGCGAGGTGAATACATTATCGAGCGCGAAGCGCGAGATCCAACAGGTGCGCGCCCAAGGCGCGCTCAAACTTGCGAGCGAAGCGAGCCGCGTGCCAGGCGCGCGATGAGAATGTGCCCGCGAAAACTCAAAAGCCAGGATCGATTACTATGTTTATAAACAAGGTTATTTATTAGTTCTTGACAAAAACATAACAAAATCATCAATGAAAAAAAGCGTCATTCATTGCATATATGTATATTAATTCGAAATATGAAACTTGCGGGCGAATAATTAATCTCTGCACCCTTCAGTTAATCGAGTAGCCACTAAAACTTCTGTATGTACAAATAGGGCCCCACAGTAATTTAGGTTTAAAAAGCTCTAAAAGTCCTCTGATTATGAATATCAAGGTTACTGTATGAAAATCGAGTGCAACCATTCTCGCTAAATCTGAATTAGTTAAATTTAACTAATTATCAGTCAAATTTGACTAATTGTAAAAGCAAGAACTCAGTAACTGATAATTAGTCAAAAATAACTAATTGAATTGGTTACTTTCGTTTAACCAATTCAATTAGTCAAACTCTAGACGTGGCGCGCCACCGGTCGTCATGGCGGACGGTGGCGAAACTACTAATTGGTTAGTCAAAATCTACCAATTGGTTAGTCAAAATCTACTAATTGATTAGTCAAAAATGAGACGCTTTCGGATAGACGCGCATGTCCATAACGCAGGCACCCATTGGTTGCTTATTCCCCGCCTTATTTCAAATACACCAAGAAAAAAGGTGAGCAAAATATAATGACTATTAAACAAGTTTAGTCAAACTTCCGAGAATACTAGTAAATTTAACTGAAATTTAAGTTGATTTTACTAGATTCTCAGTAAATTTAACTAAATTGCATCATAGTCTTTGTGTTTTACTTTTTTTTTCAAGTGTGAGAAAAAAAGAAAAGTTTCAAACTTATTAAAAATTTTAAAATAATGACATAAAAAATATTATATGAAAAATGTTTATTTCTAAGACCTCACTTTAAAACTTTTTCTAAATTGCACAATGAGATTTATTTTTATTTCATCACATTTATCGTAGCGTATAAAAGAACTATAAATTATAACAAAAATAGAAACTAAAGACTGTCTGAGTGTTCAATGGCAGCTGATTTAAAATTTCTTAATGCCGTTTCTAAGGATCTAACCGAATTCTTGACCGATTTTGAGGTTTTGTAAAGATAGACCTCCATAAAATTGTAAAAAAACGTTAAAGAAGGAGCAAAATGAACATTGAGAACATAATGTAACTTATACAATAAATCAAACGCAGTTATTGCGCTTGCGCGATCGGCTATTTGGATGTAACATCCGTCAGCTTGGATGAACATTCGGTCCTTGGTGTCCCCTTTGATGAGTATAATGTATGGCTGGACGTTATGGACAATTGAATTCGCACCAAAAATTGACACATTTACGACTGCATACCGCGGCACTTATTGGACCGAGAAAATTCGAAACAAATACAAATTATTTTTCAGGATACTTGATCCACGAAGAAAAAGAAACCTTGATAACAAAAACTTTTTTCACTTTGCAAAACTCTCAATCGTTTTTTTTAATAAGCATTTTTATAAATAAATATGTATATTTGATATAGCTTTCGTTTTGCAACGTTTTTCGCAAATTACATAAAAAAGAAAAACTTTGTCTCATATAGATTTGTCTTTAATTCGAATAATTTGTCAACTATGGTCTTATAAATAATTAATCGCAAATAGTCTTGGTTTGTGCAACTATAGAAAAATCTTTCCTTTTTCAATAGCAACTGTTATCAACAAAAACCTAGATTTAGTGAAACCTGCTAATTTAATTCACATTTATTGAATCACGCACAAGGAAAAACTTTTATCATACTCTTGACTTTGCTCTTGAAGAAACCTATTGTTAATTACGGCCTTATAGACAATTAATTGCAGAATCATCTTTGCTCTGTGCTAGCTGCAATTTTACAGTTAAGACTTTCGATTTTATTTTAAGTGATTTACACTGTTAGAAATGTTGGCAATTTTAGTATACACGGGCATATTAAATTTCCTATAATGTTTACTAAATTCATTACACTTTGTAATTTTAGTATACTTATGTATACTACATTTCTTTTGTGAAGTTATATGTATACTAAATTTATCAAATGTACAGTAAGTTTCTTTCACGTATGTGAATTTCATAGCTTCTGAATACTAAAATTCATATATGTGTTTACTATAATCAGCTGCGCAAGCGCGTTTTGATTTACGCGAGTCGGGCAGCGTGGCAGGTGGCATTTGTTTGAGTTATTTGTAATGCGAAAAGTTTCGGCTTCTTTCTGCGAGGATCTGCGAAGTCTTTTCTTTAAAAGGTAAGTTCAATTTATTAACGTAAATGTAGCTTAACCATATGATTATTTGAAAATTAAAACTTTGTTCTTTGATTTAATTGTTCATCTCATCATGTTTACAGATGATGAAGACGGCACCCACTCGAAACGGAACGCGTATACTGAATTTAGTATATGCGTATACTAAATTTCATGTACGTGCATGCCAAATTCAGTATATGCATATACTAAATATACTGTAAACTGGTATATTAAATTTAATATCATGTTGTGCATTCTTGCTTCCATTACATGTATACTAAATCCAGTACAGATTTTTCTAACAGTGTACCTGTTAGCTTCATAATAATATTTATCTTTGTTACTACTCTGAAAACATAGTTCATTTTTTAATAACAAGTGTTATCCACAAAAACCTGCATTTAACAATATTGTTTCTTAATATTTTCTGTTTTTTTTTTTAAAGAAATAATATTGTCAAATGCAGGTTTTTGTTGGTAACACTTATAATTAAACAAGGAAAGAAGTTTTCAGAATAGTAACAGAGATAAATATTATTTAGAAACTAACAGATAATTAACTAAAAATAAAATCGAAAATCATAACTGTTAAGTTGAAACTGGCACTGAGCAAAGATTATTTTGCAGTTAATTGTTTATAAGACCGCAGTTAACAAATGGTTTGAATGAAAACAAAATCTATGAGAGACAAAGTTTTTCTTTTTTATATAATTTGAGAAACACATTGAAAAACGAAAGCTTTAAAAAATATACGTACATATTTAATCAAGGCAATTTCCCCAAGATTGTTCACAAAAGTCATAGCGTCGACCTTGTACATTAATTCTTCTATTAAGAAGTACATTAATTTTCACACATAACTGTTAAAAAAGTACCATTTTGAATACTTATATATTAATGAGAGTTTTAGCGCCATCGAAAATTTTTTTTCTTTGCGGGTCAAGTGTCCTGAAAAATAATTATTTTTTTTAATTTCTCCGTCCAATCAGTGCCGAGATATGCAGCCCCAAATATGACAATTTTAGTGAAAATTCAACTGTTTATAACTCTCTCACTTGAAAAAGATTCGTCACGTCAAAAATTTAAGAAGACAGAAAAGTATTTTGACCTTGTGCTCTAACTTTGTACATAGTTGTTCTATTGTCAAAAATCGGTGTTTACCATTAAGGGGGGACATTTATGAGGCCCCCTACAAAGTGACATAGACCTATGAATCTTGAGACGACTAGTGCACGCAGTTGCATAAACGTGTAACCATGTACGCGTCGCATTCAGGTTGACGGTACGGACCAAACAAAGTGTCCATTAAATTTGGCCAAAAACTTGGCCATTCTTGTTCGGGAACGATCATTCTGATTCGAAAATTATATGGTGATGAGTTTATCAGTAATACTCAAAATAAAAAGTGGTTTAGGCGATTAAAAACGGCCGTACCTCAGTGGAAAGGGACCCTCGCTGTGGCTAACCCGTAACGGCCAAAGCACCTTAGAATGTGGAACGAGTGCGAGTGTGAATTAATAGAAATTATTGCTTAGCAATGAAAGGAATAGCGAAAGACCTCGGGAATCCACAAAACATTGTTTAGAAAATTTTGATTCAGGATTTAAGGATGAGCCGCGTTGGTGCAAAATCTGTTCCACGGCTACTGATGAAAGACCAAAAAAATTATTGATTCGAAGTAGCTCAGGACAATTTGGAATTAATGAGAAACAACCCGGAAATGTGCGAAAAGGACATTACTGGGGATGAATCTTTGGTTTATGTCTCTGACTCTGAGACAAAGGCCCAATCTTTGTATTGGAAGACATCTGGATCCCGAGAACGAAGACAGCGCGCCGGAGTCGGAGCAACATCTAGGCAATGTGCACTGTTTTCTTCGACCAGGAAGGTGTTTTGCACCATAAATACGCTCCAAAAGGTCAGACAGTAAAACTAAACAATATTAGCAAGAAGACCTAAAGGGATTACGTGACACAGTAAGAAGAAAACGGCCTGATTTGTGTAAGATTCACGACTGGGCCCTTCACCATGACAACGCATCTTCCCACTCATCACAGTTTATTCAGCAATTCCTAGCAAAACAAGGCCTCACACAACTTCGGCAGCCCCCATTCAGTCCTGAACTGTCGCTCTGTGATTTCAAGCAGTTTTCTAAATTGAAGTATCCTCTTAAAAGCAAACGATTTCAAAACGTGGAGGAAATAAATATGATCGCTGGAAGAAGGTTGTGGCTTCTAAAGGGGATCACTTTGAAGGGGATATCATTGCCACTGACTAGAATTAAATATTACTCCTGGTACACTACAAAGTTCGATGCTTTCCGGATGGACCTCGTATAAAGAACTGTGATTAACACTGTACAATAGGATGGTCCAAAAGGCCTATAGTTCAAATTTCTTTTTGAAAAATGGCTCATTTTATTATGTGTCTGAACAAATGCGTTTTTTAAAAGCAATGTTTAGGGGTTGAGCCCCCCTTCTAATTTTTCCGTAAGATTAACATAGGGAAAACCCCTATTTTCACGAATATGAGACTGGAAGGCGTACATTTCAATGAAATGAGTACAAATTACATAGACTTCTTGAAATTATTTCACTGAATGTGACGTATGCATTGATTTCTGATTTTGACCCTTTAAACCCTTTCAGCATGTCCCAAAAACCATCCTCTAAACGAGGATAGAGTATTTTGCCGTATATTGATCGTAAATATTACTTTTGTCTATTTTGTTATCACAGATTGCTTTTAATGGTTAAATCAAAAAGTAACGATATTTTTAAATAACTATTAATTGTTTAGACGACTGTTATTTGTTTTAAGCTATACTTTTTTCACATTTTTTCGCAAAATATCGGTCCCCTCACAACGAGAAAAACTAATTCGTCAATGTAAAATATCAGTACGGTTGATCAAGTTAATTAATAATTGTTTAAATAATTGGTTATTGTTCAAATGTAAATTTTGACTGAAATAAGGCAGAAAATTGCAGTTTTTTCAAAATTTGTGAAAAAACTCGACAGAATTCTGGTATGTCTGGTATGTTGAATACTTATCCATAATTTTTTAAACAATTTCTCTTTGTTGAACTATTTTTTCGACTAACTATAAAAAATTTACATCTTCTCTGAGTTACTTGAAATATTCAATTCAAATCAAAAATCTACATGAACAAAAATCTAATTAATTGAAGTCATTCAGTTTGAGTAAAAACGTTGTCGAAAAAAGGGTTCAAACAAATGGAAGTTATTTAATCAATCATGGGTAGGTAACCAAAAATATCATCATAGGCAAAGATAATTAAATTTTTTGAAAAAATGCACTTTTCTGCTTTATTTTAGTTAAAAGTTAATTTTTAGAACTGCAAAACTATTAGACAAATAAAAAATATACTAAATTGATAGGGTTGATTTTCGATTTAAAGTAATAAGTTTCAGTTACTCAGAAAAAGTGTAAATTTTATCAAAAAAATAGCTTAAAGTAATGGAAATTTTTTTTAAAACTAAAAATTCTTTAAACAATGATGGGTAAGTGGTAAACGTACCAGACATACCAGAATTCTATTAAGTTTGTTGAAATGCTTGAAATCAATTTTCAATAAGAAATAAACTTGTTTAAAAGTTCAGTTCACAAAACGCTACTTTTACAGAAGGGCGATTTTATATGATTATTAGAAAATTTTAATTCTGAATAGCATTTATTTTAGTTATTATTATTAGTTATAACATGAGTTAATATAAAAGTAGGAATTGAGATGATTAAAAATATTTTATCCACATTTTTATTATGTGGGAAAGAATTTGAAATTAATTTAACGTCATTAAACTTTAGCCGTGATACTTTTCAGACTTCAGTAATGAGTACGACACTAAAGATATTGCCGAGGCGAAAGTATTTTTAATTTAGTTACTGGGGCCCACGTGGACGCCGAAGGCACTGAGAACTTCTCGCAAGAATAAAGAGTTAGAATTTGCTATGGGCAACTTGGTCATGTAATTATGTATGCCACGATAGCAATTATGTATAAAGTAGGTGGGCGCATGAACACCAAAAGCACGCAAGATGTAACGCCAGTGGATGTTTGCCACTTCAGTCTTGTAGAAGATTTTATCAAAATTTAAGGGGACATTATACCGAGGGCATTATCGGTGACTCATTTATCTTAAGGAACTATATGCTCCATATAAAAATTCAAATCTTTGTTTTGTATCAAGGCTATAATGTAAAATGATAGGTATAACGATTTAAAACTGATAATCATCTCTGAAATTAATTTAGTAAATGACTATCGAAGTAGAAAGAAAAAATGTTAAGATCTTTAAATATGTAAATCTGTGCACAATAATTACTATAATTATTAACTTAAAATATTGCTGAAGAGTTTAATATCAACTAGACGACATTTTACACCTACCTTCGGATTTTCACGATTTCGTGGCATGTGTAGTAGGACCCAGTTACAGATTTGTAATTTTATGGATGTTTAAATGATGTATAATTAAAAATAAAAAAATAATGCAAGCAAATTTTTGTACAAATATTTACAAAGAGAGAGGACCGCTTAAGAATTTGTGAGTCATAATTTGTAAGGTTCAGTCTAGTATTACGAAATATTCCATGAGACTAACTGATCAAGTATAGCGCCAGGGATAGTACTCGTATTGACGAGTTTTTCATAAAACTAGCCCGGATCGAGCTGGAAGTGGTTTGGTCTTGCGGAAAATACCTCAATAGTAGCCAGTTCGAATTTTTGAATAGATTTTTATCAAAAATATTATTCAATAATTTTTCTGTTACTAGAAGTTCGATAAAATATTGACTGATGGATGCACGCCAGCATAAATGTAATTATTTAAATTAGTAAGTTTACTTAATTGAGTTTATAATAGCATGTGATAGAAATTGTTTATTACCTTATTGTATGCATCTTTCGCGACCCTCATACCCACACAACTTAATATTCCCCTCTGACGAATCCTCTACCACTCTTTGCAGCTTACCCTTTCTCCATCTGCGCCTTTCCCGTTTCGTCTCCACAGCTAGTGCACCTCCCCTATATCCGTAATTTCTCTTCCTTTTTTTCTACCACACCATTTCTCCGTATTCTCTCTTCCCCTTTTCCCCTTCCATATATCCACAACCATTTCATGCAAAAATTTCAAATTCTTCACATATTTGTATGAAACTTGGTATAAAGGACTTTTTGGTGACAATAACTTCCAACTTTACGTCAAAATTGGGCAAATAAATAAGCGGATACATTATGGCGGCCAAAATGTCAAAATTTGTACATATTTTTATGAAACTTGACATAGGGGGGATTTTGCGGTCGCTCACTTCGAATATGATATCAAAATTTGAAAACTCAAAATAACGGATCCGATATGGCGGCCACAATGCCACAATAATTATAGGAGAAAGAGAGGCCTTATCTTTTGAAAACAACATTAATACATCCATCCATCGGCAAATTTTAAACCTCTGTGTTTGGCGGATTATTTTGAAATTCTTTCAAAGACTGAATAGTAAAGATTGAGGTAAAAGTCACACGAAGCATACTTACCAAAAGCTGAAACCTACCTACTTTTTTTCTACGAAAAATCGTCAATTGGGACATTCGTTTAATATGTTTGTTACGAACAATTAAATCTATTCACGTATGAGTAATTTCTTTAAAAGAACTGGAAGGATTTTTTTCGTCATCCGTTCATGTGTTGATTTATTTTCTATTTCAAAACTAAATAAAAGTGTCGATACATTTCGCCGACGTTTCGACACGGATTTGTGTGGGATTGTGAGGGATTGGGGTTGTGTGTCTTGGATGCCAATATGATATTCCCATGTATTTTTTTCCGCTGAAACCGAACATGCAACAAGTTTTACGTCTACACGTCAGGATTTTGACATAACCTCAAAAAACACTCGAAAAATCCCTTAAACCGGTCAAATCATTTACTCCATAACACTTTCCCCCCCCCCCCGCAATTGGTAAGCCAATTGGTAACCTCGTGATATCATAACTCCATAACCTCAAAACCCCGTAACCTCAATTAGTATAAAAATCTGTTTCTGGAAAACAGAACAATTTCGTGAGTTTTTCTTGTGGCACATAGTCATGGATATGTAACTCTATAACCCCTAAGCCCCACAACACCATAACCTCAAAACCTCTGCACTGCGTTAACCCATATACCATAACCACTTAACCCCCTCCTCCTATTCTGTGTAGAAGTCCGGTTCCCGAAATCATAACAGTTTCGTGAGTGTTTCTTGTGGAATACAGTCAGGGTGAATATAACCTGAAACCCTTCAAGACCTCATAGCACTTTGATTGTACTTACTTTGTTTTTTCTTCAATCAGTAGAGTATTATACGTCTGCTATCCTTATCATAAACAATGGTAGTCACTCATCATATTCAAATTTCAGGTGACTAGATTAAATAGTTACATTTCTTTGATGCTATGCGATGGTGGTCATGGTTAGAGTTACTTACTCACCTTACCCATGACTATGTTCCATAAGAAAAACTCACGAAATTCTTCTGTTTCCCCGAACCAGATTCTGCTACTAAATGAGGTTACGGGGTTTAGAGATTATGGAGTTATGGTATCACGCGGTTAGGGGATTATGAGATTATGGTGTTATAGGGTTACCAATTTGGGGGGGGGGGGTGAAAGTGGTATGGGGTAAATGATTTGACCGGTTTTAGGGATTTTTCGGGTTGTTTTTGAGGATATGTCAAAATCCTGACGTGTAGACGTAAAACGGGTTGCGGATTCGGTTTCAGCGGGAAAAAATACATGGGAATATCATATTGGCATCCAAGACTCAGAACAACAATTTTTTTTGTGGGCCTGTGTAATGGATGATAAAATTGTTAATAACAGGAACATATGTTGACGTATGGTGATAAATCGTAATTATATATCGATCTAGCAATAAATCTAACCAATTTTGGACGAAAAGAAAAGAAATGTCTATCAGATTAGAATTACTGCCTAGAATTAATTTAGGATAATTGTTTATAATAATTAAATTAGATAATAAAATGATTATCCATGCTCTACGAGTAAAGGTGCAAGAATACTAGCTAATAGTAAGTTGATTCTGATATAATTTCAATAAAAAAAATCATATTGTGGAAAATGCCTGTTTAATTTTGTGCCTTGTTTAAATATTAGAATCGATCGGATAAAGGTAATTTGCTATTTTTTTACATTTGTTGTTACTAGCAACGTAATACTTAATGAAAAAATATGAAATTTGGGTAAAACCAAACTCAGACACTGCAGGATAGAACAGTGTTGATCGAGGCCAAGTCAAGACTACGGGACGCTTATTGCATTATTTTAGAGTTTTGGTTATCTGCCTGTAAGTTGTGCTTCGGCATCCTTTTGTTCTTGCCTGCCTGGCATTAGCCTTCTTCCAGCCCAACCAAGATGTACGCATCGTCTTCAGTAACGCGACAGTGTCACCCAACGGGATCGTCGACTTCCGAAACCTTGGTAGAGCTTGGATCTTTATCACTGTATTTTTGAAGGCTTCCTCGGCGGGGTTGCCTCTCTTAACTTCTTGCACCTCATTGCCCCCTGGCAGATGGTCGGTCCGGGGTTTCCCATCTTCAGCGGCGTAAATGTAGCACTGCGGCATGCTGTCGCACTCTGCAGCCCTGTAGCCCTCCTTGTTGCACATCCAGCAGGCTCTGGTCTGATAAGGACCCTCGCATCCCACTTTCGGATGGCTGTAGTCTTGGTAGCGGTAGCATTTGATGATTTCCGCCTTCTTCCGTACTCCACAGGACACCTATCTCTCCTTTTAGTATCCTGTACGTATCACTTTTGCCGCCAGCTCTTTACTCAGCTCCACGTAAGCCTTTAGATCCCCTCTAAAGGCCTTCTTCGCAAGGCTGACCTTTATCTACCTATTCGTTGTCTCTAAGTCCAAGACCTCGACATTCATGCGCGGAACGAGCTCACGCACGTTTCCCTTGGCCCTGGTCCGACAGCCTCCTTGATAGCAGAGAATAGCTCAGCCCTGCGCTCCGCTATTTATCCCAACCCAATCAGGACATCTCCATCATCCTTCCTTGGAGTTGAGGTCGCCACTGCGCCATTACGGGTCCTCAGCTTCTTCGTCTTCACCCTGGTGATATTTGCCTCAGGGGGACTTAAGGTGGGCTCCATCACTCTCTTCCCATGATGGGGTGCAGGAGTTTCCGCGGCATCTTCTTCCGTCAGTACCCCCTTGCTGGCCAGAACCCTCTTCTTTACCTCCGTGACCCTGTCACTGATCCGGTTTTGCAGGTTTCATCCAATGTAGCTAAAATTCTGCCACATAAGGCAAATACTCCTGTTCATCTTCCGTAGCAAATCCAGGTCCTGACTCGATTCCACTGCTGATTGGTAGAAACATGTTCTTTTTCAAGCCACTGTAGGGCTGCTTGTCATCTAGAACTCTCTTTATCTCCTCCAGAAGAGTTCCCATCTCGCAATTTTTTTCCTCAAAGGTCTCCTGCGCCAATCAGGTGTGCGACTTGTTTCCCATTTACATCCAATGGACCTCCCAGCTCCTCACATATGCTCCTATTCTGGTTTTGATTGTTTGTCCCCATCTTTTTCCCACGAGTAGTCAGGAAAAAACTATCTTCCCTCGCAGAGCCCTGCATGCAAGGATAAGGTCTGAATACTCTAGGTAGCGATTTGTTATCCTAGAGACACCATATGGAACACCAGTCCCTGGTACCATGCAGCCTTTGGTATGGTTGTTATCGTCTTGGCTTGGAGGTATTTCCTTCGGGACCATCCTTGAACCATTGTCCTCTATCCGCAACCCGAGGACGCGCCCGGTAGCCTGGTCAGGGTCCAGTAATCGATTGTAGTCTGGTAGTAGCCTCAGCTATGGTTCGGATATGCGCACCGAAACGTGCGAAAGAGACTTTGACAGTCGAGGCTAAGACGTCTTGTCAACAATATTCATTTATTGATATTGCAGTAAAAAAAAACAAACGACAGTCACCCGTAGCGACTGGCGTTTATCCCGTCGTGTTAAGATCACCGAGAGCCTGAACCATTCCAAAAGTAGTCACAGAAGTTGTCACAATCATCATG
>CAKNWW010330731.1:1030-14037 GCA_932074435.1 Andricus kollari
AGGGAGTTGTGACGGTTATACCCGGAATATTCTGTTAAGCTAATCGTCTGGATCATCGGCGCTCTTGGAGGTGCCAAGGTTTCACTGGTTAATAGCGTGAAATGCATCCCTGCGTGTCAACAAAACGCTGAGACACTTGCGGGGAAATTGCAGAAGGCGGTCGTCCTTGGGTCGCTCCGTGTCCTAAGGCCGGTGTCATTTTTAGATGACAGTTGCTCCAAGTAAACCCTGCGGTGGTTGTTTAACCTTATTTTTTAACTATATATATAATTAAAAAAAGGGTTAAACAACCACCACAGGGTGCCACTGGGAACAACTGCACTCAATGAAAATAACACTGGCTCCCAGTAGAACCGCGGTAAGTCACACATATGGTCACTCCTCACGCCTGGGAAATGGGTAGTCACAGGGCTCGATGAAACCACAACTACAGGCCGCATCCATCTCGCAAGTGCCTTGGCATATTTTTGGCACGTGGGTATGTCTTTAAGGTTACGAACCAGTGATAGTTTCGCACCTTTGAGAACGCCAATCACAAGGATAATAACTTTAACCGAATATTTTAGGTAAAGTCATTACAGCGCCCTTTTAAGGTCTTGATACCCCTCCTTCTTTTCCTTCTCCTTGGCGGAGCGGTTGGCAGGGCAGGGTCGCGGCCAACACCGTAAAAGCGACAAAGATGGTAACAAAGCACTCTGAGGGCCGCACTATATCTGTAGAGATACGTCGTTCCCGCGTGAGTGGGACACCCGGTTAGTATGTATTCTAGGTACTCAGAGTGTGCATGACACGCTCTGCACCTATCGCTGGGAACTTTTTGACATAAAATGCGGTCACGGTATACTTAGGTGAAAATGAAACCATCCTGGCATGCAAAGATGAAACCCTCTGTATCTGAATTAAGCTCTGATGATCTGAGGAAGGCGAAAGTTTGCTCCTGCGACAAGGGCTGTTTTTCTACATTTCTGTAAAAGTTTCTGTGCATTTTCTTGTCGAGTAGCTCTTAGTGGAATTTCTCAACCTGTGCTTTATTTACTTCGACTTATAGAAGTGAAGCATCTAGATGGAGTAATGCAATATCCTCACATCTGATATTAAAATTGAGGCCAAGGGTCTCAGCAGCCTGCTCCGCGGCCAACCATCTCGTGTTTCCTGACTATGTTTATGATAGGATCTCTGCCATTTGCAACGATGTAAGCTGTGCTTAAAAAAATTCAGTTATGAAGCCATTTGATATTCAGAAGTCCGCCTGGACGGCGTTAGATGTATAATGGCGGAACGGACGAATTGATATGCAAGCTCTTATGCATACGCATGATCTTATGTGTGGCGATATCAAGGGCCGGAAGCTCGTTCTTCGTCCATTGACCCACCCAGAACAAGTAGAGTAAAACCGAGACGGCAAGTATGATAGTCGCAGATACCTTGTTCAACACTGACAGATTTGAAGACCAAATATGTCGAAGAAGATGCTTGTACCTGCTTCGGAGAAACTCATTCACTGATGTTATGTCCTAAATGGGGCTTTGAGTCACACCCAGGGATGTATAGGTCTCTCTAGTGTCAAGATGTCTAATAACACGCGATGATTAGTGTCCCCGCAGAGGTATCCAGGAGAATTTCGTAGTGCGAGAGATAGATGTAGAAGTGTGATAGAAAAAAGCAGAGGACTCACGGTATCGCCCTGAAAGACGCCCCTCAGGAAGGTGATCGTTGTTCGTTGTCAGACGATAATTTTCAGTGGAGATAGTAAACATAGTTTTCCAGAGGGGCATCAAATCTCTCTAGGCATCTCACTATCTGTGGATTAACCTTCAAGTTTTCCAACAGACAGATGATAAGTCTATGAGAGGTTGAAACAAAAGCATTCCGGCAGTCAATCCACGCCATTGACAGGACGCGCTGATGAGCTGCTGCGTCATTGCAGACGCACCTGCCAATTAGCATGTTCTCTTGGCAGCCTCCTACACCTTTTTTCAAAGCACGTTGTTCGTGAATCTCTCTCCACACAGGCTCAATTCTTCGAACAATCCTTTTGTTTAGGACAGCTGTAAAGATCTTATACAGTGTGTTCAAACAAGTGATTAACCTGAAATTCTCTGGGTTTGACAAGTTTTCGGTATAAATATAGTGCGTCCTAACACCAGCCACTGCGGAATGGGCATTTCCGACTTTAAATATGATTTGCATATGCGAAACAGATGTTGATGTGTAGAAGTAAAATTCTTCCACCAGAACTTCTTGATACCATCTGGCCCTACAGCAGAATTTTCTTTGTGCCCCTAAGTACTTTTTTCACCTCTTCGGCAGTGATTAATGGACATTCCTCTCTCCAAAAAGTCTTTACCTCATCGGGCTTGGGTAGATTTTGGAAGAAACATGAAGATTGCTGAATAGGTCTACCATATGTTATGTAGTTAATTACACACTGAACACATGACGCATTCTTTCTTGCCCATCCAATCTTCTTTGCCAGTTCATGCAAGCGTCGTTTGGTCTTTTGAACCATCATCGGTCTTCGCCTTCGATTTGAATCAGCTAAAGCTCTCGCAGCACCATAAACTAAATAATTGATGGTCCAGAGGTCGGACTCCTCCAAGATATCCTCCAGAAGGGAGGCATCTACTTTCGTCAGATATTAGATTTCAGGAGGAACTTAATGCCGCTTCAAGAGGTAGGCACGTTGATTTCGCTGGCATCGTAGCTGTCTAGCAAGGTTTTCTCGAGTTCATTCGTCTACTCAATGTGGGCGTTTCGCCAGTTCGTCGTTGTGTCTTCATCTAAATTGTCTTGAGCACCTTGTACCCTAGGGTGATCGGCAGTGTTTGCCGACCCGCGGTCGGGAGCTCTGCCCATTCCGTTGTTTTGAACCGCATCTCCAACTTTCGTGGTATCATTGTTGTTCCCACGGGCACCAGGAAAAGCGTTCGTCCGTCCTTGTAGAACCCCGCATGCAAGGATAAGGCTGCATATTCCGAGAGATCACCCGGTATCCCAGAGTCACCGTTCAAGACACCTCACCCAAGGGCCATTCAGCTTTCGGCACGGTTGTTACGCCTCCACTTACGGGCTATTCCTTTGAGACCATCCCTGGACAATTGTTTGCGACTGCTTATTAATTATTGTAACCATATTCAGCAGAAACCCTCCATCCGCAACCCGAGGACGCGTTCGGTGGCTTTGTCATAGGCTCTTCGGTTCAATTCCAAAGGAATCGAAACCGAATACCTCGAAACCGTCTTTTCTTAGCTCAGCAAGACTTTCAGCTGCAAGAACCCTGAGATACACATGTTTCTGGTCGATAACCATAAATTCGTTATGATGATCGAGTTCGAAAATGTCAGACGGAGACAGATTAAAATCAGTCATGAGGCCCGAAGCGTAGGAGATCAATTGTAAGTAGACAATTGTGAATCTGTTTGACATTGCATTCACGATTTCATCAGTCGTTTTCAATGGATTTATTAGAAATAATGAAACAAAATAAGCAAGTAAGGCTTGGAGCTGCTTCAGAACCATATCCATGCAAACTTTTAGGGAGAGCCAGCGTGTAGTGCTTACTTCGAGAATTCTATAAATCCCAGTTTAAAAAAATTCTTAAAATTTTTTCAGGTCCGCTCGTGTTTCAGCGCTTCGACTAAAATTAATCCCGATGTTTCGCACTTAATCATCAACTGAACTTAATAATTTCAAACAAGCTGCACACTGCATTTGGCAAACATTCTAACAGCAATGAGACTACTGAAAGATTGGTTCCAAAAATTACATTCGTCGTATCAGATGAAAAACCAACCAATTTTTTAAGGGGTATTTTTCTTTGGTTTAATACGAACTTCAAGAACTCGCACAAGTCTTGAGCTTTCGAATATGACATTGCTACCATATAAAAAAATCTTGTTTTTGCTTGATTTGGATTGATTGTCTTGAATGCTTTGCCTGACTCTTGAACAATTGAGCTTCCTGCAGAACTTTTTTTCGGATTAGGCTTTTTATTTTAAGTAATATCTTGGATTGATGATTCATCGGATGACGATGATGCTGACGAATCTGTGGATTTCGACTGGATCCTTTTTCCAACTTCGTCTGATCTGCAATCATGAATAGAGGAATATTCATCTGTCTCTTGCCCTTCATTTTTTTCCTACATAAAATAAACTAAAAGTATTATGTTTATTTCTTTATTGAATTAGGTTTTGAATGATAACAAACGTAATGCAATACTAAATCTAAAGGGATTACTTGAAGATTTAATAACTTTTTCCGGAGAGATATGACTACATATTGCAATCTTTCCGAGTAAATTACTATTTTCCGCACCTCAAATAACTTTTTTTTATAAAATCACACAAAATAATTTCATTCACGAAATGTAAAAGAATTCGAGCAAACCCTCTAAATTTGATATTGAACTGTATTTTTGTATCCCTCAAAACTTCAGTAAATAGATCAATATAATTTCCAATTATTCGAGTTTATTAAAAAATTGACAAATTAATCATTCATATGCAATCATGATTATAACAAAATTTTAAGAATTATATACTGACTTAATTTCAATACCCAACTATAAGCGATTAATTGAAGATTTATAATCATTCGTTCGGGCAGTTTTTTAAATTTCATGAATTAAAATAGTCGAAATTTTTGCGACTAAAATATGTGTTTCTTAACATTTTTATTACATCATGATTGCATATAATTTATTAATTTGTCATGCATTTGAATAAACGCAAGTGACTAACTAAAAAAAGCAACATACAATTGTAGATGCGAAAAATTCTCAAATTTTAATAATTTTCTATTTTATTATTGTCATCCTTATGTGACGCCTGTCATTATTTTATATATTAAATTTAAGTCACTTACCTTATTATGTTTACCAGATCCTCGTTTTGATAAGATAATAGCATAATTTCCAATTAAACTTAATTAAAACTGAAATCCAGTGGTCGCGAATCTCCCAGGTGAGACAACTTTTTAAAGAAAGAAAAGATCCTGCGTGATTCGTTTAGAAAAGAAGAAAGATAGATTTCAGTGATCAAAAAACAAGTTGGTACTCTACAATATATTAATGTTAAAATGGGTGTAGAAATTATCACTGAGAGAAAAGATGTTGAGTATCCTTCTCAAGCTCCAGGAGGATGTCCTTGATTTGATTGTAAAATTTCCCGCTAACTTCTAAAGATCCTTGCAATGAGGGCAAGAGATCGGTTAGGGATTCTATGGAAGGGTAATTCCTGACGATAATCAACCAGATGATTTCTTCCGAAAGAACTATATGTCTTTCTGATTTTTCTGGTAATGAAGGAGGGTCCTCAGCGCACGGATTGTATTTAGAGGGTTTAACCATTTTTCCGCTGGAGGAATTTGGGGATTTATGTTCGCTTATTGACAATAATCCCTTGGTTACACAAAAATTGGGGGTTTTCGGAAAGTATACAATTTTACGCAGCACGATGACCAAGATTGGTCGGACTGAAGACGTGGGACAAAACTGGATTAACTGGCCAACAGCGACAAGAATGCGTAGATGAACAGGACGAAACGGCGACGGGTAACAGACTGCCTTTAGATTTATATTAACTGAAGGTTGACAGGCTTACAGGCTGAAGCTCCTTTGACAGGTGATCGGATATAGTTCACGGCGAAATATTGACTGACTCGATTTTTTGGAAATGGCTGGTTAAATACAATTTCTTTAAAATGGTAAATGTTTATCTTTCACCTATTTTTTTATTTCCTAATTCAATACCTTTGCGCGCTTTTGGGCGCGTTCCCTATTGTGTGTATTTAATTAATTGGTTAATATGCTTGGTCGCTATTATGCTGATACATATCTTGTCGAATATCAACTTTTGCGAATTTCGCGGGAACACAAAACGTTTTAGCAATTATTAATTTGGTAGGAAGAAAGTATTTATTTTAGGTAAGGTGACAGGATGTCACACTTTTAAAATCGCGGTTCTGTCTTTTTTGAAATTCCCTCGTCGAATAATTATCAAGATTGCATTAAGACATTGACTGATAATCCTGCGATTATAGTACACGTTCAAAACCTAAACTAACGTTTTTGTTTATATTAATGACGATTTTAAGAAATAACATATTGTTAAACTTACGATTTCGGAAGGTGATGCAACATTAAAGTTTGATTTTTCAATAATAGAATCCATTTAGCTGCTCTAGTATTAATACTTATATCTTCAACCTATTTAAGTAATACTGATACATATGATTTCGCGTTTAGTTTCAGCTAAAGCAAGACTAAAAGAAACTGACCAATGAAAATATCTCTTTTATAGTAACAACACATTATGAGTGGATATTACTTTCTGAAACTTTTTCGAAAAGATCTAATTGAACATAATAAATAAATCAAGAAACTAGTGGTGCCGTCAAGCGATATTTCCCGATTTCGACCCGATCCTAGCCTCCAGCCTCAGTCGTAGATCGGGTCGGATTTTGCTCGGCTCGACTTTGACTCGGAAGTCGATATATCGAGTCGAGATAAGCTCGGGTTTTCAATCCTCCTTCGACAGATGTGCACTTCTCACTTGAACCGTGCGGAGAGGGAAATCTGACAATGGGTCCTCTGCCTGGTTATACATTTTAGAGTCTAGCCACTCTATCCTAGCCGAACCCCGGTGAGTTGGAGTTCGACCCCGCACGTCAGATCCATTGCCCAATTTTATCGCTTTCCAAGACAAAGTCGATACGAGCCAAAAAGCAATCCCGGGTATCGAAACCCCACTACGAAAAACAGTAAATAGATGGTTCAAGAGTGATTGTTTCAACTGAGTATAATTGAAAACACACATAAAACTCAGCGTGTCTTCGAGAATTTCGATCGGAGATTTACGACAAAGCGTCACTCGACATGCAGACCAGAGTATAGAAACGGATCAGAATAGAAAGACCGTGCCGCGCGCATTTCCCAGCGTGATTAAGGCAGAGCCAAACTTAAATGCATTAAGACGTATTTCTTACTTTTAGGTAACGGAGAACATACATGTTATTTCAAGGTGAAATTGTATATTGAAAGTTAGCTGCATAGTTTGATAACAAAATTTCTGATAGTGTATGTATGCTAAAAATGTATTGAACAAGTTTCAAGGTAATAATGGTTCAAAGGGTCGAACAAAATCAAATTAGTAGGTGAAGAGGGCTTGGCATACGCTAGCGGGTTGGGGACGGGTGATGACGGACTTCAGTCATTTGGGTGTCCGGTAGATTCCATCGTCGAGCCGTTGGTATGTCCATTTCATCAGGGAAAAAGGGAGGATCCCAGATCCTCTTGACCGAGAACTGAGATATAGTAGGATACTCGGGGATCCCCAGAGGTTTGGTTATAATTAGGATCCCAAAACCTCTTGACAGAGGACTGAGAGAGTACAGGGAAAATTGACTAAACGAGGATCCCAGATCCTCTATGTAGAGGACCGAGCGGCAACAGTAGAAGGAAAGATCCCAGATCCTCTTGTCCGAGGACCGAGAGCGGAGAATAACAGGAAGACAGAAAACTTGTAGGAGGCTGGGGAGCAAACGACGAACTAGACCAAAATTTATCAAAAACACTTACCGTTACAAAGCAACTTTATCGGCAGAGAAGAACTCGCCAAGTTGGATATAGTTGTCTCCCGTCCTCTGAGGCTTCGCCCCCCCCCCACCTTCCCCCTAAATCGAAGTTGATTCTTTTTCCCCTTTTGACACTTTCTTTAAAAAAAAAAATACAAGTCACAAAAAGTTCAGGTCGCGAACACAGATTGTTTGAGCACGAAGCTCTTGTCACTTTTTGCGGATTTTCATTGGTGTTGGCTGGAACGCTAAAGTGGAGCTTTAACCTTGCTTGACAACTACTGGATTGGTAAAGTCGAGCTGACCGTCGTTGGGCGCCGACTGGATTGATACTGACTCTGAGCTCGCCACGAGCGAATGTCTCAACCGTCTGAGAGCAGCGCTGTGGCGCGAATAGCAGCTAATCGACCAATCGATGTATCGATTCGTAGAATGTCGCCACTGGCGCGCGAAAATCCAAATGAAATAAATTCTGAAGAATTTCTTAACCTATATTAAAGGATTGCGAATTTGTAACAACCATATTTAAAATCAAAGTATTCTCCGGTCAGCCTGTTTTAGTATGTTTGAGAGATGTTGTTTTGACTAATATAACACAACATAATTTCAGAGAAATGAAATTGTGTAACAGGTTTCCTTTATTTCAGTTAAGAAATGCTTATTTCAGATAAGTACCTGCTTTTTTTAAGATAGTTTGTATACTTAAATTTAGTTTCTTTCTTATTTGAAGTAAAATCTGAATTTATGTTAAATAAAACTTTTAATATTCGTTTTTAAAGTGTCGCACTTAGACTGACTGCATTTTGACCTGCTTAACAAAACTCCCTCAAGACCCTTTGTTTGCTTTTGCACCTGAGTGACTTTAGTATTTCTCAGTACTTGAAAATTATATATTCTTATACAAAATATTCACCGTTGCAGTTCCAAAAAAATTTATAGTAGTAAATTTTACAATAAAGTTTCTAGATGAAAAAACCGCTGGTTAGTTTCAATTTTATATTCTTGTAAACTGATCTTATTGAGGGCCCGGATGCAATGAGGGCATATAAAATCTTTCGCCCTATAGCGGGGAGGGCCCTCAATTTTATCCAGTAATTAATTAACATTTGTTTGTTGAACATTTACAAAAACTTTCTCGCAAACTGATGATATATTCCGGGCAAAAAATCGCATGAATATCGACGTGTCTAAATGACAAGGCTCCATCTCGGAGAGAAAAAATTAAAAGGTACTATAAAGTTGGGAGCGCTGGCACGCGTTCCTTATATAAGTTACTTCTGAAGCTTCGAGAGTTTACTGTGCGAATAGCTAAATTTTATAAAATAAGTTCAACATTATTTAGACTTGGTAGCATGCATTTTTGACTTAAAGTTTTCTTCATGAGACACCTAAAATAGTATTTTTTCTTTCATATTATTTTGTATACCCTGCATAATTAAATACCCGGTACCTTATATCTGGGATATTTCTTATATTTTTTTTGTTCTAAGCAAGATAAAATTAAGGTGAGATTCGCTCGATCTCACATTTTTATTTTTAATTACGTCAAAATCCAACTTTGGGAATTAAAAAACTAATGAACCCATGCATTAAAATATACTCCCGAATAAAGGTGTCACATTGCACCCTGGTTACGTAAAGTTGAATTAAAAAGGAGAAATAAAAATAAAAAACAACGAAGCAGCATGAAGTAACAGTCGAATATAATTTAATGTTATTAAGCCTATACAGCATTTATCAACTGAGTAAAATTACATCAATTGCAATATAATAAACGACGAAGTACTCATTGCCCAATTTGCTCTGACACTGTCGCTCTAAATACTAAACTATTCTTTTATACTGCTTATAAAAGTGAAAATTGATTAAAATATTTCTTTCTTTCATGGAAGAGAGACTGTATAACGTATTCATTATTTACAGCATTCGCTGTCTTACATAAAAATACAGCGTTAAAATATACGTATCTGTCTCCTGTCTTAATAAAACTTTTTAATTAACAATTATTTGTTATTTGAGTCGCAAGTGGCCGAACAGAGAACAGTGAGTTAAAATACGTACTCGATAATATATAGTCAATCTTAATAATAAATCTGCTTAGCTCGATTTCCCTAACGTAAAAAATGTATGGAAATACATTCTCTTGTATTATTCCTAATGGTAAAAATTAGAAATCTTTATTATAAATATACAGGAAACGTAATCAGTTTTCGTGTCTTTATCTTTACGAAACTATAAATTATGTTTGGACGATCGGCACAAAGCCCATGGGTCTTACATAATCCTTAACCCTTCTTGGTTTTCGATAGAATTATTCTTACAATTAAACAGTAGCTACACGCAATTATACTTAATCAGCTAACTGAAAGTGTAATTAGAATATGATAAATTCACGGATTATTTTACAGTTAAGATAACTTATAATTTAAATAATTATTTCGTACAAAGAAAGTTAAATGGCACCAAAAAAATCCAGTTCTAAAGGAATTCAGATGAATTTAAGGCATCTTTATCTACAACCGAAAAGCAGTCAATATTTTCCCGCTAATTCTGTATTTTAAAACGATAGTATAATTATTCATGCATTTTTTTCCATAAGAATTTTAATTTATCCGAAATTATTACAGATCTTTTTCTTTTCTCTTCATTTCGGAATCTGTATGTTGTATACTTTTCCTTGTTATATAAAAACTGATGAATCTTCTGCAATAGAAAAGAAGGATCAGAATTGACTCATTAACGTAGTCGGTTGATTGAAAGTCTAATGGAGACTCTGATATCGTAAAACGCGAACGTTTTGTGAAATGGTCAACTGTCCAGTCATTCACGCGAAGAGAGAAATGGCCCTGGGCGTTCTGAAAGCTGACTGGCAGAATTCAGATCCTGCGAAGTAACCAGGTCCGGCAATATTTTTTTCGATATCGCAAAGTTTCTGAAATCTTTGCCGGTGAGTATTTATCAATTTGATGTTTTACAAATTAAATTTTCAATTATAAACGTTGTAAATAATTCTCCCTGAGCGAAAATTTGAACTGGTGCTTTCAGAGCATTTTACAGTTTAGTTAGAGGTTATGCCCAAAAAACATGAAACTCGTAAGACCTGCAGTGACAACTGGCACCATCGTGATCGTATAGGCAACTATTTTCGAAATTTAAATTCAGATTTTTAAAAATTATTTTTCTCGCTGATTATATCGCATTAAACGCGACTTATTCGACTATTGTTAAATTGTCCTAGTTTGCCATTTAACGAATTTCTTCGGAGTAGATTAAAACTAATCGTCTCAGCCCATTTTCAAACACAGACCATTTTTGTGCTTCAAAAATGTTAGGCTCATGAATACGGCGTGTCTGAAAAGACGAATTGTTTATTTTTTGGTCCAAGTAGGTTGCAAATTTGTTTGTGGAACGCAAATATCACCCTAAAATTGAATTCAATATAAAATTCAGGCCCAGCAGCAACAGACAATTGAAAATGACACATTTCTTGTTATCACGAGATAAAAAATATATGTATTGGAATCTAAGGATAGAGCAAAGTTAAAAGTATCTTCCCCTCATAAAAACCCAAAATCGGCCATCTCTACCCTAACTCACAAAGACGCTCAAAACTTCTAGAATAAAATCGTCAAACTGTGCCTTTTTCATCAGGTCGTACACATTAGATCTTAAATATTTATTTACTCATTCAGCATTACAATATAATTACCAAGATTTATATTCTATTATTTTCAAATTACAGCAATTAGTATATGAAAATATGATAACTTGTTAAAGGTTCTTCTAAACTTTGAAATTTCGCGGCATTTACGCGTACTTCGATATCGTAACAGATCGGCCAGTCGTAACTCGAACGACTTCGTGTGAAAAACGTTTTGGATCTCCACTTCTACGCAGTAGCATTTGTTTACTTTTGAATGTGATGAAGTGCACTCATTAGGTTTGTTTATTTGATTTTTTGCGAAAGTGAGAGAAGTTAGTTGTGTTTCTGAATTTATGTTTATGAAATAAAAAAGTATTAAAAACCTCCTGTAAAAAATCGGATGTAAACGATCTATGCACAATTTTATTAATTTTAAGTTATAAAAAGATTTAAACATAATGAAAAAATTTGTCGTTTGACAATTAATTTGTCCACAGACACTTTAATTTACCCTACTGAGCCGCGCCGCGCCATAGAAGACCTGACATTAGAATTTTTTCTCAAAATCCAGTGGCAAACCCACTCCAATAATTTCAGGACTTGTCAACCACACTGATACGTTCTTCTACCAAAAAGTAAACAAAAGAATAAAAAATCGCATTTTTTGGGAAACGCGTGTTTCACTTTAATTTATTTCACCTATCCTTATGAGAAGGTATTGGTTTTATGTAAAATTTGGCTTTGTCGGTTTTCATCAAATCTCCACGTTTTGAGACCCCCTGAGCTAGAAAAAATTATTTTTACCAAGGTGTCTGTCTATCTGAAGTATGTCTGTAGGCACGATACCTTTCGAAAAAATGATCAGATTGGATAGACCTTTGGCACATTTCTTTAAGCCCTAAAAAAAGGGACAAGTTCGTCAGCCAGCTATTTTTGATAAGAATTCAAAAAGTGAGCAAATTTAAAAAATTTTTGAGACAACTTTTTTTCAAGATTTGAAAATTCTATCTATGGTTATTAGTAGTACTCAAGAAGACAAACAATGTATCCCAATGATATTTGTCGATAAAAAGAAAATTATCAGAGTTGTAGCATTTTCAAAATCCAAAAAAACAAACGAAAATTAACATTTTAAGCCGAACAACGCACGATATGAAAAAAATTCAAGAGGAGAAAAACGTTTATTTTTGGGCGCCCTACAGGTTTATCATAACAACTTTTTGAATTTTTTCGAAAAATAGAAAATTCAAATTTTGATCGCACAAAAAATATAATTAAAAATTAAAAATTCCATTTTTCGGTCAAACTATGCAAGATATAAAAAAAGATGAAGATGCAAAAATCGTGCACCCAAAAAAGATCTACAAATTTGTTATTAATCACTTTTTGACAGGATGCGCAGTTTTTGTTTTATTCGTGAAAAACTACATTAAAAATAAAAAAATTAAATTTTTGGACAAACGACACGAAAAAATGAATAGACAGTAGTCGCTCATCCAAAAAACAGCTACAAATTTTTCATCAACAATTTTTCGATAGGACGCTTAGTTTTTGTTTTAATCGTAAAAAATAACATTAAAAATAAAAAAGTTTAATGTTTTGGAAGACGACACAAGGAAAGACAAAAATAATTGGCAAGCTTGTTCACTCAAAGAGGATGTACAAATTTGTTATTTATAATTTTTAGAAAGGGCGAGTACTTTTTTTCAATCGTAAAAAATAAGAATAAAAATAAACAAATTAAATTTGTGGAAAAACGACACAAGAGATGAAAGAAAGAATGAAAAGA
>CAKNWW010330743.1:0-12714 GCA_932074435.1 Andricus kollari
TATTTTGTCCTTCCAACCTGCCCTAGGCAGATGGCAACCCTAGTTTAACGCATTAGAAGGCGTATGAAAAGCATAAAATTTACTAAATATAGTAGGGCTGTGCATAACAATACATCACTTTATAGCAAAACTCTCGCTTTATGCAACTGTGATCAATTAAAAAAATATAAAATCATGATAAAGAAACTTAACACTAGAAGTACCGGGCGGGGCTAGATGGCGTTTTGCGACTTTTAATGATTTATAAATAGGAATATTTGACGATTTTTTCGGAAATATTGGATGCGCACTTCAAAAAAAAAATTGACTTTTTATAGTCGGTTACCGGCAGGGGTCAATTCACCCCTATAGCGTTTTGGCTGGTATTTCATTATCTGTTTCCACTTCTGCGCAGCAGGTCTGATTTATATCGCTTCTATAACGTGTGTGTGATATTTCTAATCCTCAAAAATATTACTGCTGTTCTATTTAACAGGAAATAGATGATATATTGCCTGCTGGAGTTTGCATTTATGGTCGCTTCTTCTTCTACTCTGCTTCAAAACATTTTCGGACTATCAGTTCTACTACCGGTGTATAACGTTCTACGTTTATAGTAAAGCGCTAGGAATAACCACATTTCGACTGTCCCAAAAAATAAGTCACTAACCAGTTTTTCCGAAAACAGATTGAATCAACTGTATTATGTTTCGTTAGCGTGTCGTGTCTCCATTTAAAAATACATAGAGATACGACACTCTAGCGAAGTAAAATATAGTTGATACACTCTGTATACGAAAAAAATTGTTAGTGACTTATTTTTCGGGACAGTCGATTTGCAGCAAGTTGAAATTTACGGCGTATACTCGGATCGGGGAGTACAGCGGCACCAAACGATTTAGCTTGCTGTTGCAGTAGCAGCAGAAGCGAAGTCGGTAGGACTACGCTGGAGTAGGCATTTTTACTTCTTTGTTTTACTTTTTCAGAACTCACTACTCTTCTTGACTTATGTTAACGATGTAGTATGAATATGACATACTTCTGTCATTAAATTTTGACGGTAGAAACTGTTTAAAATCATTATTTGACACCCAACGCAGGTAGGGGTCAATTGACCCCTAGTGGTAACCAAAGGTGGCAGAAAATCCCGGTACTTCTAGTGTTAAGAAATTAGTTTTCATTACAGCTACCTGTGTAGCAATCAATCTTGACAACATCAAATGACTAATACTGTGTTTTTAAATGCTTTTACCCTCATTATTATTCGAAAAACAATAAATAAGAACCACGAAATATGCATGTGAAAAGGGAGGTAACTTCTACTGCTCTGTGGATTCAAAAGGCGAGGACAAAAACGGTATCGAAAAGGATTCAATAATTGTCACGTCACCATTGAACAGGAAATTTTCGAATGCATTTCAATGCAAGCCTTCCTACCGGGATACATTTTCTCCTGTCAATTCGCATTTCCTCAATTCAAACAAATATTCATTTACATGTATGGCACATCGAGTGGCACATTCATTTGATGCAGTGAGTCATTTATTTGTTTTAAATGTATATTTTAGTATTCAGCTAACATTTCTTTGATTAAAGGAAATATTTCCCTTCGACCGATAGGTCGTACTTTAGAATTAAACAATGCTAACTTAATTATATTTAAATTTATTTGGCTGAAATAAATCATATTTTCAATTGAAAGTGCACATATTTATTTACCTCAAATAAATATTCGTTTACACTTAATCAGGACTTTCATTTGCTTCGGCCAAGCAAAATTCACATTTCCAGTGAATGTATGCGATATCCCGTCACTCCAATTTCTTAAGAAAAGGATTTAATTACATTATATTTTAAGTTTTTGTTTTTCAAAATTCTCCTTAAACTCATTGAATCTCTTAATCCTCCTTCAATTCTTCACCGTACTGAATTTTTAAATTCATTTACGCGGACAAAATGTTACAGTTAAAACAGAAAAATACTGTAAAATAAATGAAACTAAAATATATTTGATTATAGTAATTTTTATTTTTGAAGCAGCCAAGTCTAACCTCGATTCACATGTCATAGAAAATCGAGATTTCACGTATACATTTTTGGTTAGTTACAAATTCACCTGTGTCAAAATGAATCCTATTTCATTAGCGCCAGTTTCCGAGTTTTAACATTCTTAATTCAGCTATATGATATCTTTGTTTTAACGAGTTATATATTATCTACTTAATTATTAATAATAGGGGAAACCACAGTAGAGTAGATAATTTTTTACAATAAATAATCTTAAGTAACTGGAAAACTGGCAAAAAAGATTCATTGCTTTTTTTATTATAACATTGCAGTAAGGTTACTGTATTTTCTGACGAAGTTTCATTGAAATATTATAATTAATTAATGTGTGAGAGCAAAAAAATAGTTTTTAACCGGGAAAAAATGTTGCCTCTTCATTAGTCATACTTTTTACCTAAATGAAACATTTTTGTAGCATGTTTACACATTAAAGTCAAAGTTTGAAGTCTAATGAACAAAATTTGTTAATACAAAGGGTTCTTTATTTATTATTTATAAATATTTGAGGACTTTTTATTTCAGAGTGAATTTTCCAACAGTAGATAACCAATAGTAGATAATCGAAAAATTGCGAAAAATTTTGCTGTACAAATTGTCAGCTCTGCAACTGTCTCGCAGTTGTTTCAAGTTTAAGGTTGAATTTGTCTGTTTACTTTGAATCGTGAAGTTTCAAATGTAACGTTTTGTAAATAATAATCAAAAAAATAGTATAAATTTGTAGTTATAAAAAAGCCGAGAAATTCTAGTTGTGTTAAGGAGTCACTCGGAAAAGATATCATTTTGAGGACTAAGGTATATAAAAATGTTGCACTTTTTCGTCATCACAAGTCAGGTTAAATGGTATTAACATAAAACATCTGGTAGCAATCGTACCAATCTCACGTAATATCAGACAAAAAAAATGTAAAAAATGTAAGCTTTTATGATTTTTCTCAAATAATGATAGCTTTATTTATTATTTATTCAATTTTAATTGTAGCTATACTAATGAAAACTTATAATTATCGAGAACTCAGTATTTTGTCATGTCCAGGAGTAATACCAGAAATGATTATCTATTGATGGATAGATGTATCAAAATCGTACCCTTGACCGTGTCCATCAAGGAATAGTAAGGAGTAGTATGTCCGTAAAAAAGAAGTGGTCTTGAAATCCTCCAAAAATTACGAGAGAGAACGACAATAGTGCACTCACACGCGCAGCCATGAAATACTGAAATCACGGCTGCGCGACATACTGCACTAATAAGAGACGCAGATAGTAACTTTCGGATATTTCCAATTCCATTTTCGTCTACCTTCACCCATGGGAGATATTACTCCTTACTACTCCTTCATCACCGTGTCTAATAAATATATTTAATGTAGCTAATAATTTCTTCCCCTACTTACAAGAAATGCTGCTGCAAATCCTTGCTATTAGTTCTTGACCAATATCGGTGGTTCATTTCTAACAATATTTGTAGCTAGATTAAGGATACATATCGGCGGTTTAGCTGTACATTTTTTGCAGTGCAAATTCACCACATAATCATTCTAAATTCCCACTCAATTTGCCGTTTAATTCCCACTAAATTCAGTAGAATTGAGTCAACTTGTGTTCAGTTGTCATACAATTTACGAAATATTTGAGTTAGTCAGTTTATTAATTAATAAATAACACAGGTACACAACAAGTAGTGGCGTAGCCACTGAACCATACCACCATACCTATATGTTTTCTGGGTCGCTGAATCCGAGTCGGGTGTCAGATTTGCTCTATCACATCAGGTTTTTGAGAAAATTAGCCTTTTTGACATTTAAAAAAAAAACTACATAGGGTACGAACCTGGTGTTCTAGAAACTTCTAGAATGGCTTAAATTGAAGGTCAAACCTTGTACTTTAAAGTCATTATGTTGACAAAATTATTTCTGTCGCCTATCTTGAGCGGTGACAGGTTTTTGCTGCGCGCGCGCTGACTCACTACGCCGCCCGTATGGCAGCTGAAAATTACTGTACAAGAACCTCGGAGGATCCTGCACATGATCATGTATAGTGTTCTTATGCAGGATCATGTATAGGATCATGAACAAGTTCCTGTACATAAATACACGCCTCAATTCACTCTGTAAAGGAACCTGTACAACTAAATTTTTGGTTAATAAAGTTTGGTTGATTGTAATAAATATTTTGGTTGTTTCGTTCAATCAAAATGTATTTAGATCTTGACTTTCGAAAAATTGTATTCTAGGACAAAAGCTTTTGATAACAAAAACTTTTGATAAGCATCACTTGCAGCATTAGAAGACCGAACTTTCACCCAATTTGACAGAAAGGCTTTTCCCATACATTTGTGTCGGGTTCTTTCATCACTTATGAATTTTGAGGTTAGATTGCCTGCACCGGTGTGAACTCTGTGAACGAAAGGTTGTACTTACATATTCAAAATTTTCTGCATACTGTTTCAGACCCCAGTTTTTTTAAAAACGTTGACATTTTTAGCGTCCATTTGTCCGTATCACTCATTTTTTCACTAATTCGCGATACGATGCACGATGAGAAACTTTTCGACACGCAAACTGGTCACCGGTCTGTGCTGACATCATCTGTTTCGGTATGTTTAGTGTAGTTAATAGACGTATTCGGTAGAATGAACCATTATTTCTTTACTTTAGGCAAATCATTTTCTAATAAATAATATACTCAGCTCAACACATTTATTTGGTTGAATCAACTAAACATGCTCAAACAAATAATTACTTTGTACTAACCAAATTGATTCGTTGTGTTTTTTAAAAATAACCAAAGGTTTCTTTGCGCAGACAAAATTTTTTAGTTTCAACTAACAAATTAGGTTAAACAAACTGTTTTGTTGAATGAACTCAATCTTTTCTCTTAGTGTGCAGAATCATTCCGAGGTTTAGCTTGCATACAGGTTCCTTTGCAGAATCATATACAGATTACTTTGCCAAATTCCTACACAGGAACCGTCAAGATCACCTGTACAGGTTCCTGTGCAAGTTTGCGTACAGGAACATGTACAGGATCCTACCAGGTTCCTGTATAAGACCTCATTATTATAATTTTCATTTACTGATTTGCCATTTGTCAAAATTTGTATTTTTCCGAATTTTCGAATTAAAAATTGTGAATAACTAAATGGAATTTAGCGCTAATAATTATAAACGGACGTCATTTTTATGTGAAATGAAATTTCTGCTTTTTCTGGATATTTCACATACTTTAGAAATCGTCGAAGTAGACTAAAATCCAGATAAAAGGACCTCGGGTTTACGAATTCCTAGAACTGCTGGTCCCCACAGTTTCTCAGTGAGACAGGAGCCTGCAGGAGCACGCGGGTTCGAAAAACGGTTACTCAACCAACCAGCCGCGTAGCAACAGAGAGGCAGTGAACGGTAACTTAAGCGCGTTTGGTGTCTAATAGGTTGCATGCTGCTGACTGTTTACGTTTGGTTACCTCGAGTGAGGATCAAGGCTAATTGCAAGCCATCCCCGATGTAGTTGTAACACGCACTATACGTTATATGGAGATTGCTACACCGAAAGCGCGCGGAAAGAGGGTCAGTCACCGTTAAACGCGTTCAGCGAGCTCAAGCCGGTCGATTCAAGAGCCACGTGATTCGAGACGGCCAATGTGATGGACTGTCGGTCCCCGCAGCTGGGCCTCCCACCTCCATCCAGCGCTAGCTAAGGTGGGAAGGAGGCTGTAAGAGTTTGAGCACGAGAACGAAAAAGGACACCTTCGTCGGTTTTCCGGCTGTACGCATACAAAAATTCTCTCTCAGCTTCCCGACATTTTTCCATAATTACTCATCAGGATTTTGGTCCTTTTTCCACTTGAATTATTAATATTGTTTTCCATCCATAACCTTTAAATCATCTAAAAATAAGTTCTCATCCATCTCGGTTCCTCGGCGATGCATCAGACATTAGTCAGGGAATCGTGATCTGGGTACTCGCTCAGACACAGCCCGACGGCGCAGGGGCCGTTAGCGTAAAGTCAGGCAATTAGTATTCAAGGGGATGATTTCTGGGGAACTCGCACAACAACTTCGTGCCGAGGCTGAAGACGTTTTTTATCAGTGGGCCAGCGTCTCATCAATCAGGATTTATTATTATTATTTCCCGGGGTGAAATGTTAAGAGCCCCTGATGCTCGCGTGACCTAAGCGTGACCTCAAAACCCCCTTCATACGGCGAGGACCGCAGCCATGCTATTGGCCGATATTTCTGACTCACTGGTGCAGCTACTTCCCGTGAGTGCTAGACGCTTCTCCGCAATCGCGGGGCAGTCACAAAGGATATGAATGGCTGTCTCATCATCCCTTCCCCACAGACGGCAGAGGGGGCTTTCTGAGAACCCTATCTTATATCTGTGATATACAAGGTTTCCATGTCCTATACAAATTTCTGTAAAGACTTTGACATCGTTGCTTCCGAGTTTGAGTACTTCGTTCGCTCGGTTAGGGTAAGCTTTAATCCCAAGCGTGTTTTGGCCTGTCTGCAGCCAGTGGCCAATCGCCACTTATTCTGATGCTCCTCGGTCGGCCAATTGTTGATTTCTTCAGTGACAAACTTACTGGAAATGCCTAGAATTGGCTCGGGTCCAGTGAAGTTTTCTCTTGCTGCTAGTTTTGATAGACTGTCCGATATCTCATTCCCTTTAATGCCGCATTGTCCAGGGATCCAAAGTAGACTTTCTCGGTGTTTCGTGGCTAGGTTTCGTCCTAGATTGTAGGACTGTGGCGTAGGACCCCATCGGGATTGTGAAACCCATTCCATTTCTTCTACTGGACAGGCGTGCCTCGCCATTAACCCATTTTTCCTTCGTGGATAGGCTAACACGATACTTCTTGCCAAAAAGATAGCGAGTGGGCATTTTGTCTCTGAGCAAGCTCCGGGTCGGCCTACTCGCGATGTCGGTTAGGATCAACACTGCTGTCGAGATCCTTCCGCCGTTCACTATATTTAATCTCCAGGCCGCCTTCGCAGCCACGACCTTGATTGTGAGATAGAGGGGCTCCAACACTGTAAGTGCCCCCAATGCCATCGCGGGTGTCTAGTTCGAGGCATCAGTGACGCCTCTTAGAATCCGTCCCCTGATTCTTTTCAGTCAAGACTTCACAGTGAACAGTTTGACCCTGGTCCACCAGACCACCGCCGGATAGGTTGGCTTGAGTCGCAGGATCGCTGTGTAGATCCACATAAGTATCTCCAGCTGCAAGAACCAGCCTTTCCCTATGACTCTCCTATGGCCGTCCGCGTAGCCTACAACGTGGTAGCCCTGACTTGTGAGCTGATGAAGCAGTTCATCCACCAGCAAGCACCACAGCAGGGGCGATCAAACGCCTCCCTGCGGACATCCCGAGTCAACGGTTCCGCATAAACTCGTATCACCCTTAATCGTTGTTGAGTTCCTTTTGTCCAGCATGTGGTAGATCCATTCCACGACTGCAATAGGCACAGTATGTGTAATCATGGCCGCCCTCATTATCTCTCTAGATAAGTAGTTGAAGGCTCCTTCGATATCCACAGAGGTTCAAATCGCGAAGCCTTTCTGCTTCAGTTGTCCTACGATTAGGTTTATTGCTCCGCTTAGGGTCGCCTCGGTCGAGTGAACAGCCCTATAGGTGTGATGCTCCTTAAGAAGTGGCCTACTTGATAAGACCTCATCGCGGATATATCTATCCACAAGGCTTTCCACTGGTTTTAGTAGGAAAGATGTGAGGCTGATGGGACGGAAAACCTTGTGTGAAGTATGACTGATCCTGCCTGCTTTCTGAATGAAGACTACTCTCGTACTTCCCCATGCTGTTGGAACATATCCCAGCGTCAGAGTAGCCCTAGCAAGTCTCACGAGAGACCCTATGATGACCTCTCGAGCAGAGGGATTGGTTGCCTCAGAGATGTCGCTTGTTTTGCCCCAGACTTCATGAAGGCCGGAAAATGGGCCTTGATCAGGTGAGCCATTGTCTCCTCGTCCAACACTGAGTACCATCCGTCGGACAATTTTGGAGTGCCGAGAATAGCATCTGGATTTCGAAAGATCAGCTTGTGCAGTCTAGCCGCCATTGCTCCTTTCTCGATGTTTGTGCAAATGTTGGTCCCTGCGACACTGTTAGAGTTTCCCGTTCCACCAGTGTATCTCCCCAGCCTTTCGGACTTCTGTGGGTCGACAATTACTTTCATAAGTAGATTTGATGGCCTCCGTGAAAATCTTAGCTGCCATCTTCAGGGTGTTCACGTCTCTAATTGACTTGGACACCTTCGAGAGTGCACTGCTTATTTTCGTGGAAAACTGGCCCCAGTCCGTTCTTCTTGTATTTCTAGCCCACTTAGGGCCCGCGGGTAGAATGGATTCCGACTCGAACTCTATCTAAGAGTGATCTGAGAGAGTGGGCTCGTCTAAGACTCTCCACTTCTTGACATTGTCTCTAAAACTAACGGTACAGAGAGTGATGTCGATGACTTCCTCCCTGACCGAGTTATGAAACGTCGGGGTATTCCTCGTGTTAAGAACTAGTGGGAGTTAGCAACGCACCCCAGCAGAAGAGGAAGACCCTTCACCTTGAAGTGTTCAACCAGTGTACGTAGCTCCATATTCGCCAGTATGCAGGCCCTTGGTTTGAATACCTTGGGGTCCCTGTAAAAAAACCCTGCCTCCCTCCCCCTAATCCCCTTATGGTATCTCGAACTAACCAAGGTTCCTGTATTAGCGATATACATATGTGCCTCGCAGCCATGCCCCTCTGCAGGACCACAGAGGCGCCTTTGCTGTGATGCAAGATAATTTGGGTAATGGTTAGTCCGGAAGCAGTCATTTAGGTCTGCCCCCAATCTGCCTGTGTCCCAACAGGCTCCTCCTGTCCCTGGTCGACAATCCTTAAGTCCTCGTCTGGGACTCAGGAATTTTCACAACTAGGAGTTGCTTCGTACCTCCCGCTGTGTCTTCTTCCTGAGGCCCATAAAACCTGACGACTCGTCAGGACGCTGTCCTTAGAAAGGGGTTGAATCCCTACAACCGCCGAATGACCACAAACGGGTCTTCCAGCTTACCTAGGAACCACGCCGTAGCCGTCACCATCTTTTCGAGTAAGTCAACTCCACCTACTCTGAGGTCTGCACCTTCCCAGGTTCTCGTCTTGCTCACTGTATTATGTAGGCAAGCCTCTACAGAAGAAGCTCTCGAATTTTGGCCGTTGATCTGGGGACACTCTTCTGAGCACCCTCCAGGTGGCCTCTCTGAAGAGCTCAAACTGCTCCGCAGTGAGCAGCGAGTTTGGGTAGCTTGTGTTCGCCACCACCGCCGTCAGGGGATTAGTCCTCTGGGCAGCTGTCAGTCCAGTCCCCGACGACTATCTGTTCGCAAGCTGCTGGGCTGTCTTGTGCCTCTTCACAGTCTACCATACCAACGAAAGACTGTTTTTTGGAGGGTGTGAGGGCCGTAGGTCATTTCCGTCCTGAATACAAAACAGGATATATGTCCGGGAGGGACCTCAACCCAAGGATCCAGAAGGCCCATGTTAGCTAGACTCTTTCATCCTTCTACCGTACTACAATCATACATACCAGGAGAGCCCCTTTATAGAGATCCTTTCATCCATATGTAAATTATGTTTCAAAGCGGGGTTTTTACTCCGCAACATAAGTGTCATCTGAACCAAATCTCTGCGATATTATAGGAAGCTAAGCTTTGTCATGCGATCGTAAGCTTAATTAAAAACCTATATATAGTTAAAAGTTAGTAATAAGGAAACCCGCAGTCTTTATACCTCTCTTTCTTTTCATTCTCCTTGGCTGTGATGTTTTTGTCAGCTGGTGTCGAAAATTCGAAAACGAACATGGTTCGTTTCTCGAAGTCAAGGAGAACTATGTCAGGCCTCGAGTGCGAAACAGAGAAAATTATCGAGAATATGAAGTTCCAGTATATGCGGCACTTCTCATTTTCGACCATTCACTCTATTTCCCTAGGAGCGTTTGGTGGAGCTGTATTAGCGCTAATGCCGTAAGAGTGGCAGAGATGGTAATGAAGCACTCTTAGTGCGGCATTGTGCCTTTGGATGTTCGACGTTCCCGCATGAGTTAGAAATCTAGATAGTATGTTTCCTAGATGCTCGGGATGTGCATGACACGCTCTGCAGCTATGATCGGGAATGTCTTGGCTCAATATGTGGCGACGGTATGCTAATGTGGAAATGACACCGTCTTAACACGCCAAAATGAAACCCTCCGTGCCCGACTTCAATCCGGGTGATTTAAGGAAAGCCAACGTTAGCTCAAGCGACATCAACTGATCCTTCACATTTCTGTGGAAGACGCCGCAAATCCTCTTGCCGAGGAGCTGTTCGTGGAAGTTTTTCTCGTGGGCTTTCTTCATTCGGGCCTTCAGGAGTGAGTGCTCCAGATGGATAATGTTTGATGCATTTTGCTCACCCTTGATACTAAAGTTGAAGCCAAGTGTTTCAGCAGCCTTCTCCGCTGCTTTGTACAGAAACGCTCCGTTACCCACTGTTTCGTGCTTCCTGACCATTACATGAAGAGGGCCTGGTCCATTTGCGTCTATATATGATATACCTACAATGATTCTGTTGTCGAAAAATCTTATCATTTAGGATGGCTGTGAAGTGATTTTATAAGAGTGTTCAGACAAGTTATTAGCCTGTTATTCTTAAGGTCAGACAAGCTGCCCTTCTTCGTGCGTCCTTCCACCAGCCACTCCAGAATAGGCTCTTTCAAATTTAGATATGAGGCAAAAAAGCGGAACAAATACTAGTGGGTTGAAAAAAACATCTTCCACGCGGAAAAGTAGCATATTGGGGTCCTAAAAAAGTATAATTAATTTGGAATCGATCGACATGCAGCTTGATTACCCGCGCCAGAAAAAAATGTTTCAAAAATTTTTTGTTTGCACAGTTTTCAAATTTCACTGAGTATCAATTTTTTTTTACATAACTGGAGGTCAGAATAGTCTTCTCAATTTTTTTCGGATTTTAATCTATCATTTCCCGAGAAAAACTCAGCAAACAAACAATTTTTGAAACCTTTTTTTTGAGCGCGGGTAACCAAGCTGCATGTCGATCGAGTCCAAATTAATTATACTTTTTTAGGACCCCAATATGCTACTTTTCCGCGCTGTAGCGATTTCGAATTCCAAAAGCATTTATTTTCGACCACAGTTAATTCTGGTCTTCGTAGACTTCTCTGAAAAAAGTTTCAACCTTCTTTAGTTTGGGCAGTTGGCTCAGATAGTACCCGTTTTCTCACAGTAAAAACGTAAGGATAAATTTTGTTGCAGGTAGAATTAGAACGGTGTTTACTTAAACTTGGTTGTGATTCAAAATATCTTTTGGACTTGGGGTACGAAATGCCGATTTGATTTGGTAAGTGGTACCTTCAAATTAGTATTTAATTCACACTTTGTTTTTTCTGTGCTGACAACAATGTACTGCCTGATGGTTAGCAGCTTTGTTTTGTTGAGTGTGCGATGATGGATTCTTAGTTGCGAGCGCTGGTTTATGCCACTCAGCTAACGGCGATTTCCAAACAATAGGTGTAGTGTACTCAGGCATATACGTATATGCGTGGGCACACGTATATCGATTTGTAAATTAAATTGGGTATGGGCGCCAGCCAGGCCCGTTATCAAACTCAACGAAACAACAAAAATAGTATTGATTGCCCGGCAGTATCTGAAACCTAAAAAATAAAGCTAAAAGGAAAACATGGAACCTCAGGGGTGGTTCTTGAAATCACAACGGCCATTTAGTTGAGAAACTGTTAAAGTGAGAATTTTATTTGGTAATAAAAAATGATTCTAGGATCTAAAACAATCAATTGGAAGAGCGGAGCGAACAATACATGGCCCTACGGCTAAATATTCTCGGATACCGATGGTGAGGAATCAAACCCGACATAATAAAGGAACCGCAACTCGACCACGTGGTCGATGGTCATAATTCCTACGAACGAGGTCATTAATCAAATTTAAATGAAAGCACAAAGTAACGCAGACTAGGACTAGGACCTTATGCACTGACTCGACCAAAATCGAACACAATTTCACGCGAGAGCACTCTTAAGAAGGAGGCAAGCGAGGCGATGGGCCGGACCGGAAGGACATTATAATCAAGGTCTGCCATCGCGTCGCCTGACGAGTAATAAAGGGATTTACCTCTGACATCCTTCGAAGAATCGTACAGTCGAAATTTTCAAAAATAAACGTTAGAGAGATCCAATGATCCGAAGTAATACTCTATGGTCTGACAATCAAAAATTTTTCTTTTAACCAGTAATCCGACAATTGATATCCAATATTCAGTATCAGGCACATGTGGCTCGGGTTATCTCTACAAGACCGAGAACGAAAGTGTCAGAATTCATGCGTCGCACCAAGACCGTGAATTCGAAGGGTGCTCGCATGAAGGTGCGTTCACAAACATCAAGTAACCGCGCAACTACCGGGGAAGCTATGAACTAAAAATGGTCGTTGACTACGGTATAACCGATTTCAGAGACAATTTACAAAATATTTAACATAAAACTAATAGGTATAACTAAGACTACGATATTCTACACTAAATTCTAAAGCCTACATCGGAGATCGACGTTTACCGAGTCTCAACCTACAGCGCGCCTAGTGGCGGGACTGTGAACTAAACTAATACTAAGA
>CAKNWW010330745.1:0-10803 GCA_932074435.1 Andricus kollari
TTTTCAATTCGAAATTATTAATTATTGTTTTAAAAATTTGAAAGATTCTTAATATTTAAAAATTTGTTTAATAATGGATTTTTAAATTGTTTATGTTTTTAATGTTAGGAAATAACAAACATAAAGTAAATAAAAATTTTGGAACTTGTATAACGTGTTTTTAATCTGGTATATCTTAATTATTGACTGTTTGCTAGGTTGCTAGAGGAGTTTATATCTATTTCCTGGCGAAAATATCTGAACTTTTGGACACAGTATTTTTCGTGCTGAGAAAGAAGGAAAGGCAGATTACGTTTCTGCATATGTATCACCACACTGTAATGCCAATGATCGCGTGGGGTGCTACTAAATATTATCCTGGTGGCCATGGAACATTTATTGGTGAGAAATTAAATTTATACGTCATTATATTTAATTTTAATGTATTTGACACAATTTTCTGAAAAATTTGAATTTAATATCGTTTCCAATTTAAAGATTAAACAATTTCTAGATGTTGTATTCGAACATATTTTGCTTAAAACTTAAGGCGCGTTATTTAAGAAACATGGTTGCTACAAAATGCCAATTTCAAAAAATTGCGGGAAATTTCCCTGACCAATTTTTCTTCTTCTCTGACCGTTATAAATTTTTCTTTCAGGTTGAATTTTCAAACAAAGAAATTAATGTTCAACCAAAAAGATTAATTTTTTACCGAAAAAGATTAATTTTGATCAAAATACATGAATTTTGAACAAAATAATGAAATTTTCAATTAAAATGATGAATCTTTAATAAAAAAATGAATTTTTAACAAAGAATTTTAATTTTCTACCAAAAAAGACAGATTTTCAATCAAATGCATTATATTTACAGTTAAAACAATAATTTTTTACTATAAAGAAGGAATTTAAAACAAAAAATTTAAATTTTCAACTAAAGAAATGAATTATCAGCCAAAAAGAGGAATTTTTCACCAAGTAGGTTAATATTCTAACACAAAGGACTCATTTTCAACCAAATGGCTGAATTCTTAGTTTAAAAAATGTGTCAAAAAAATAGTTAAATGTGTAATCAAAGAAATTATTTTTCAACTTTAATGATAAATCTTCAATAAAAAAATAGTTCAATTTTCGACCAAAAAAATGAATTGTTAACCACAAAGGTGAAAATTTCACCAAGAAAATTGACATTCTACCACAAAAGGTGAAATTTCAATAAAATGCATGAAACTTTAACAAAATGCATGAATTTTCAACCAAATAGTTGAATTTTCAACTAAAGAAGAGAAATTGTCAACCAAACGCGGAGTACTTAAATTTAGGCCGAGTCTAAACGTCCGGGCAATCCGTACGTTTATGTGCGTTTATAACACTGTCTAGACTAAACGTACGGACTTAGGAAGAACAAGGGGGAGCTGGAAAAGGGAAGGCGTGGTTTTCGTCCGGACGTATATATACTGCTTTAAATTTACAGTTAAAAAAATTAATTAAAAAAAAAATGTTCAACCAAAGAAATGAATTTTCAACTATAATGAACCACAAATAAAAATTAATTTTGAACTAGATAACTGTATTTTCGACAAAAATTTTCAATCATAAATATTAATTTGCTACAAAAAAAAAACGAATTTTCAACGAAATACATGAATTTTCAACTAAAAAAATCAATTTTTGACCAAAAATGGAATACTGATATTTCCAGCTAAAAAATCTAATCTCTAACAACAACAAAAATGAATTTTTAACAAAATACATGAATTTTCAATTAAACAAATTTTTTTTGTACCAAAAATATAATAGTTAAATTTTTGCTTAGAAAATGAATGTCATAAAAAAAAAAGAATTTTAAACAAAGTAGTTTCAGTTTTAACTAAATAGTTGAATTCTCAACGACAAATGTAATAATTAAAATTTCACCTAAAAAGGATTTTAATTTGAAACCAAAAACAGTTGGATTCAACCAAAGAAGACTAATTTTCGACAAAAAAGTTGAATTTTCAATCGAAAGAAAAAAAACTTTTTTTGTTTTTAAGAAAATTGTTCAATCTGTACAATTTGTCAATTATTTTATATAATTTTCAGAACTTCCCATTTTTAGGCAATTCGATGTTTCCCTTTCTTTTTAAATATTAGTAAAATGCCACACATGATAAGTTTTTTAAATTCAATTAAATAGTCATAATGAGATTGGATCCTCAGAAATTGTGAACAAAATATAGGTTCACGCATTAAAAATCGCGAATTTTTGTTTTCGGAAATGAAAAATCAGGACATAGCACAAAAAATTAGAAAATCAGAACAGCGATCAAAAAAGCGACGTGTGGTAAAATTTCCGTATTTTAATTTTTGGACTTTTTTGTTAATTTCTCTTGAAATTTAACATTTTTTATTTGGATGCCTTAGTTTTAAAATACGTATGTGAATTTCATTAAGATTGAATTTGAAATCATATCCCAATTTTAAGTTCTGAGCTACGATAAATGTTTTTAAACTGAACATTTGTTAACATTGTGTTATAGCGTTAGATTTTTTAATTTTAGAAAAATTAATGAAGTTCATCAACCTTTTTTTAAAGAAAATAACTTTTGAAATTTTTTGTTTATAAAAATTTTTTAAAAGAATTTAGTTTTTCTTTAAAATTTTAAATTAGATTCTTACAGATTATTTTAAGAACCCTTTTTTGCAGGCGCTCGTTGCATACTTTGACCAATTCTTAATTTGAAGTTTTAAAACTTCGAATTATTTTAACGTTGTTAATAAATTTACGAACGTTTTAACTACAATCTCTGAAGATAACAAATTAACAATTTATTATTTTAGCTTGAGGTCACGGTCTTGATATGATAGGTGGAAATATCAGGAAGGTTAGCATACTTGGTACATGTTTACATGTTAATGCAACTTTTGAACCTTTGAATGCGACTTTTTGGAAAAAAATATTCTAAACGTAAAAGAAAGTTATACATTTATTGATTTATTCGAATAATCGAATAAATCGAATTGCGAAGATTCGAATTAACTTTTGGATCCATTTTTTAAGAACAAAAAAGAAGTTATTTTTATTTTAAACATTGTAATAATCCAAAGAAATCAAGCCGGTTTGATGTACGCTTAATTGGTTTTCTATTTCGAAAAATCCAATGTTCCAAGCGTGTCTAAATTTGTTATAAAAATTTGAATAAACGACTGCACACCACTATTTCTAAATGTATCAATAGTAATATTTTTCAAGTGTAGTACGCATTTGAGCAATTATGTTTCATCCTTTTATCGGTTAATCGGTAATCTAACCTTACATTTTGAATATGTTATTTTATTTCGTGAAACTGAAAGGTCTTGAAAATATTACTATTCATACATTTTCGAATATTTTTTCAAAAAAGTCGTATGCATTCACATGTAAATAACAACTGAGCTAACTTTCTTGAAATTTCCACCTATCCTATCATGACCGTAATGTCATGCTAAAATACTCAATTGTTTAGTGACAATAAATATCAAACGCTGACATTTGAAGCACTTTAAATATAAAGTCGTCAGTTATCTTTAAGAGTTTTCAAATTCAACTTAAACATCCAGTTTTTTTAAATGGTTCACTTGTAAAATTTGACGACTTTTTCAAGAAAAAATTTTTAATTTCTCATTCCAAGAAATTTGAAAAGCCAAAACCTAAATTAGGTAGGGGAAACCTTCACACAGTGGATAATGCAATTTGCAGTAAATAACCATTAATTAAGGGCACAAATAAAAGAAAAATAATTCATTTTAATTTTAATTTATGAACACGTATAGTGTCTGAACTATTAATTAAGCTAAATTAATTATTTTATGCATAATAGTATTTTTAATTTATGATTATCCACTGCATGTTGCATTATCCACTGTAGGAAGGTGTCCCCTAATTGTTTAGTTTGATGACTTTTCTGAATTTTGAAGTAAATGGCTTAAAACCTTTTAGAAAATCTTCTTTTCAGTCCAATAGTAAAATATTAGTCGGGGAGAACAGAAAATTCTTGCATTTAAAAAATTTTAAACCCTAGAAAAATCATATTATGTCATCTGGTTGCCAAAAATAGCAATTATTGGGCATTGTTTCTCGTGGAAAAGAGGTCGGAAGTGTCCGAACTTACCTTTCTCTTTCCCAGGTTTTCCTTTGCAATTCAAATTTAAAAAATTGATAATATCGTACTCAAACCAAATGTTTTAACATATTTGTAATTTTAATATAAATTATTGAAAATTTTAATTTTTAGTATTATAATGTTTCCAAGTAATCAACTAAATATTTGTTTGAAGATGTTATTATACCATTTTGAAGTATGTTAACGCCCGACTTATTAAATTTTAATTTATTAAAATTCCATGTTTAGCGACTATTCGGGACAAATTTTCAAAGGCAAAGGAATTGCAAAGAAGAATCTTTCTAAAATTCGTTGTTTTCAAACCGGAAGGTTTTTAAAAATGTGAGAAATATAAGGTTTTTTAAAGCTGTTAAAATTTTAACGTTTTTATAAATTTTTAATTTCTAAATTCTCTACTCATTTTAAGACAAATTTTCTTGTTTTTCAAAACATGAATTTTACGAAGTAAGCGTTAAAAATAGAATTTTAATTAATTAAGTAATCAACTGCTAAATATGAAAATTACTTAACAAATATTCAAATTGGATGAAATGCATCAAACATAGCAGAATTTTTCGTTGAAAAAAATTTATAATTTCTTTTTTGCAATCTTGATAAAAGTTTAATAATATTATTTGAAAAATGAATAAGTAGGTATATCGGGTTTCGTTATGAAATTTGATATTGAATTGTGCAGAACCAATAACTTCAAATATTTGGTGAATTCTCTCATTGTAGTTACGGAATTTGTTTTCGATAAAAAAACAAAGAGATTAAAACTAGAAAATATTCAGAACTACATTAACGATACAATGCATTGAACGAAATAGGTAAAAAAAATTACAAACTAAATTTGATTATTTTTGCCTTTTTTGGGATAAAATACAAATGTCTTTTATTTCTCCCGACTGATATTTTACTTTTGGACTAAAAAGAAGATTCTCCAAAAGGTTTTAAGTCATTTACTGTAAAATTCGGAAAAGTCATAAAAGTAAATAATTACCCTAAAATGTGACACATCACAAATTTATAATTTTACAATTTTTAAATTAAAAATTTGAACCCTTCAAATTTCAGAGATGTCCTAATTAAGAATCGATTTTTAAAAATTTCGAAACTTCAGATGCTTTTTAACTTCAAACATGTTTCTAAAGACATACCTTTATCCTTTGATATTTAATCCGATAGAAAAATCTCTCATTTTCGCAGTTGTTTTCACCTTTATCAATCCTATTTAAAAAAAAAAGTGGTGAATCCATACATATATTTCGAAAATTTCGCAATCATTGTCGTTGTAAACCTGATTGGCTTTTCATTATTTGAAGTTCTTTTTGTATCTTAAATTAAAAAATTTGAAAATATAATCTGCAAATAATCCCTTTTAATGAGAAAAATATTCTTGCGTGGTTAAATTAAAACTTTCAAATTACATCTAATAAATTATTGAAATAATTACACATATTTTATCTTAAATTTTTTCGCCTCAATTTGGTATTTTAAAACAAAATATTATGTTATGTTAGTTTTTTTTCGTCGAAGATTCACAGTTTAGAAAAAAATCATTTTTTTAAGATTATCGTTATTCGTCAGATTATTATTCAGAATCATTAAATTCATCAATTTTGTGCAATTTCTTTCTTTTTGTTAGAGTTTATACCCAAATAAAGTATAGTGAAGTTTCAACCAAGTAGTTGAACTTTCAAACCGAAAATATAATTTTCAACGAAAAAGTTAACTTTGAACCAAATAGTTTAATTTTCTAAAAATGATTGATTTTTCAACCCGTTTATATGAATTTTTAACAATATAAATCAATCTTCATCCAAATAGTTACATTTTCAACTAGAAAAGACAAATTTTTAATAAAAAATGGAATAGTTAGATTGTCAGTTTAAAAAATTCATTAAAAATACAAACAATTTTCAACAAAATAGTTAAATTTTCAAACGAGTGGATGAATTTTGAACTAAAACGATTAATCTAATAACAAATATATTAGTTTTTTAACAAATTAGCTGAAGTTTCAACCAAGTAGTTGAATTTTCAAACCAAAAGATTAAATTTATACAAAAAAGTTGAATTTTTAACCCGAAAATATAATTTTTAACAAAAATGTCAACTTTGAACCGAATAGTTGAATTTACTAACAAATTGTTGAAATTCCAACCCGTTAATATGAATTTTTAACAAAATACATTAATTTTCATCCAGATAGTTGAATCTTCAACTAGAAAATATAAATTTCTAATAAAAAATGGAATAGTTAGATTTTCAGTTTAAAATATTCATTAAAAAAAACTTTTGAACAATATAGTAAAATTTTCAAACGAGCGGATGAATTTTCAACTAAAACGATAAACCTAAGACAACAAATATTAATTTTTTAATAAATTAGTTTAAGTTCCAATCAAGCAGTTGAATTTTCAAACTAAAAAGTCGAATTTTTAACAAAAGAGTTGAATTTTCAACCAAGAAAGATTTTTCATTGCAAAAAGAACAAAAATTTCAACTAAATACTTAATTTTTCTTCCAAACTGTTGAATTTTCAAACCAAAATACGAGTTTCGTACAAAGCAGTGGAATTCTTAACAGAAAAATATAAATTTGCAAGAAAAAAGTTAATTTTGAACCAAAAAGATAAATTTTTAAGAAAAGAGTTGAATTTTTAACCAAGAAAACTTTTTATTCAAGAAAAAACCAACATTTCAACCGAATAGTTGAACTTTTTACCAAAATATTGATTTTCCAAGCCAAAATCCAAGTTTTGTACAATACGGTTGAATTTTCAACACAAAAATATGAATTTTCAACAAAAAAGTTAATTTTAAACCAAATAGTTGAATTTTATACCAAACTGTTGAATTTTCAAACCAAAGTACGAGTTTCGTACAAAGCAGTGGAATTCTTAACACAAAAATATAAATTTGCAAGAAAAAAGTTAATTTTGAACCAAAAAGATAAATTTTTAACAAAAGAGTTGAATTTTCAACCAAGAAAGCTTTTTATTCAAGAAAAAACCAACATTTCAACCGAATAGTTGAACTTTTTACCAAAATGTTGATTTTCCAAGCCAAAATCCAAGTTTTGTACAATACGGTTGAATTTTCGACACAAAAATATGAATTTTCAACAAAAAAGTTAATTTTGGACCAAATAGTTGAATTTTATACCAAACTGTTGAATTTTCAAGTCAAAAGATGATTTTTTAAACACATGGGAGAATTTTTAACAAATGAGTTGAATTTTAAACCCAAAATATAATGGTATTTTCAAACAAAAATAATTATAATTTGTACAAGATTTAGAATCTATTAACAATTTCGGATTATGTTAGCTTGCTTTTCTATTCTATTATTTAAAATAATAGATACTATAAAAATACAACAATTTTATAATAATATATATTTTATATTTCAATTTACAAATTGCACGAGATAAACAAAATAATAATCGCGCTCATAACGCGCGTTTATCTTTTCCAGTGAATTAAAAAAAAAGTAATTTCTTTGTATTTCAGGTGTCATCAACAGCTTCGTTCACATTATCATGTACACCTATTACCTCCTCGCAGCTCTTCTGCCTCAGTACCAGAAATACCTCTGGTGGAAGAAATACATAACGACACTGCAAATGGTAATTACTTTTTCCATATTTAACTTTCTGAGCCATCTCGTTTCTAATTCTTTCACATAATTATCGATGATTCTCAACATATCCTTGAATTTTCCAGGGTCAATTCTGCCTGGCATTTTTGCACAGCTGTCAATTGCTTTTCCACGACTGTGATTACCCGAAATGGTCTTTACTACTGATACTGCCCAATGCATCATTCTTCTACTTCCTCTTCTCAGATTTCTACAACAAAGCCTACACGACAGAAAAACAAAAGCAGAAACAACAAAAATCGATCGAGTCGACAAAGGACAAGTCCAGAGGCGCAGAAAAAGAACAGAAATTGAGCAACGGCATTAGAAATGGAAAAGCTAAAGAGGCCTAAAATCCCTGGACCGATTCAACATCTAGTGACTCTTTGTCAACAACAAAGTTTTGCAAATATTGCAGCTAAAGATTGAAAATCGAAACGATCACTGTACATAAGAAGAGCTTATGTGCCACTTGAAACAAATCCATTGTGTATCTTCTATATAAGATTTTTTATAAATAGTGGGAAACAGTGAGGATAATCGGTAAAATGCAGACATTTCCGACCCATTTAGAACTTCAGACCCAAAAAATCATGGGCTCATTATCACCTAGGTCAGAATTTTCTAGTTGAGTACTTTTTAGGATTAGAGTCAGGCACAATAGTTTCTCGTTGCTCTCATCAAAACATCGTTTCTGATTTCAACGAAGAAATATTTTCCTCACTGTAAGATGAATTCTGATCGTCATCTAGTTTTTCTATTAGCATTTAGATTACTCTCTGCCTCTGGAAAAACAATTCCAACTTCAAGTCAAGTCAATTAAAGAATCAAGTCAATTTTATAAAATTTGACTTGGCCTCAGTTCAAAAGCCTTTTTTATACAAAGTCCAGTATTCCAGTTCAGCTTCGAAGTTAATTTAAAATATAGGGACATGGACATTTCTAAGTCTGATAGGCTTATTTTCACGATCAGTTTTTTTAGTTGAACTGAAACATCGAGCCTAGGAATATTTGCTCATTGTACGTCTACGAATAACAGATTGCTTCCGATATAATCGGGCTTAGTTAGCGTTGTATTTAGATAGGCGTGATGATATGATGTACTAAAGACTTAGGAAAAATAGATAGTTCCAGGAGGGTGGATCGACGAGAGATGAAAAACTCGTTGATGTCCTGTCACATTTTAAAATCGCCGAGAATTAACTCGACGATATAAATGTATATCACGCGATCATAATTATATGAATCTGTGACGACAAATTGAGGATTTGGGTGCAGTCAAAGTCTAGATCAGTCTTGGGAAAGTTAATGTAAAAAACAGTTAAGTGACAGTCAAGTTGCCAAATTTATAGTTATTTACATTTTTATATAAAAAGAGAATTTTATTATTTGAATCCAAGGCTGGCATCAACTATATTCAATTCTTAAGTATGGTTTGTAATTTTTAAAGTATGTATTATTTTGATCGGTTACGATGTAATTCTAATTGCTGCTTAAATTTCGTCGTTGTTTTTTAAATTCTGTTATTAATTGAAACATGACTTGAAATTTGTTATATCTTGATCATTTTTAACTGTAAACATTTAAATTTCAGTTTTTTTTAAGAATCCAATTATTGATATTTTTAATTTATAATGCCTGCAAAATGTTAAATATTTTAAATTAGAGGCATTTTTAATGTAATGACTTACAATTTTTAATTCTATTATGAACTAAAGCATTAAAAATGTCACCCTTATGATTGATATATTTACGTAAAAAATATGAGAAATTTTAACTGTAAAGTAGTAGAAAATTAAATTAAAAAGGCCAGAACCTTTTTTAATTTTCAAAATGTAAGCTTTTATACAAAGAAATTTAGAAAGGTTCTTCTTCGCAATTTTGTGGCTTAAATTCTTTTCATTCCAAAATAATCAAAAACACACGAATTTGAAAAATCAGTGTTCAAATTCTTATATTGCATTACAATTTTTTAATTGGATTCATTAAAAAAAATTTATATTTCTTCATCAATGAACTTTCTCAAAAACTTTGAAATTTCAAGATAATGGAAGTAAGCAAAAAAATATTCACAGAATTTCACTGAAAAATAATTATTTTTTTTTTCATTTTCGGGGAGTTCAGAAAAGTTTCAAATTGTAAAAGTTTAAATTTTACTTAATTTCGTTCTATTTGTTTAAATTGTCAAAAATTTTGCTTCATTAAAATTTCATTTTGATGGCGTCCAAATTTTAAAATATTTAAATGTCTTTTAATATTTGATAATATCTAATGGCTTTCAAAATTAAATTTGGTCTGCGTAGAAATTTCTATGTCAATTTTGGTTCAATTTTTGAATTTGATAGAGTTTCAGATTTAGATTTCCATTTCTTCATTAATAAACTTTCTCAAAAACATTGAAATTTCAAGATAATGGAAGTAAAAAAAATTATTCTCTGAATTTTACTGAAATTTTTATTTTTATTTTCGGGGAGTTCAAAAAAGTTTCAAATTGTAAAAGTTTAAATTTCATTTAATTTTGTTCAATTTGTTTAAATTGTCAAAATTTTGCTGTATTGAAATTTCATTTTTATGGCGTCCAAATTTTAAAATATGTAAATGTCTTGTGATTTTTGATAATATCTAAAGGCTTTCAAAATTAAATTTTGTCTGTTAAGACATTTTTCTATCAATTTTGGTTCAATTTTTGAATTTGATAGAGTCAACCATTTATAGTATTTTAATCTGATTACATTTGTTATGATTTAAAATTTTAAATCGGTTGCATTAATTTTTTTCAATTTGGTGACGTACAAATGAAAAAAATTATAAATAATCATTAAATATATTCATATTTAAAACTTTGAAAGAATGTCAATTCGTGTAATTACAAAATTTTTAAAACAGAATCTTTCACAAAATAGCATTGATATGCTTCTAAATTTGGTCGCTTCTAAATTCAAACGTATTCAAAATTTAGATTTTAAAAATTAAAATCATCAACTCATTAAGTTTCACAAATTAGTCATTTTTAAACTATATTTCTCATTATTTTTTTTGTACAAAATTAATTTTAAA
>CAKNWW010330754.1:909-18639 GCA_932074435.1 Andricus kollari
TGAGTCCAATTTTGTGCAGTTCTTCGCTGTTAAAATTGTCAGCATGACTGTACGTGTAGTATGTCCACGGAGAGCGGGTATCCTTTGATATGCAAAAGAAGATGTGATGGTGCTCGCCATTGTCGGACGTACTGCTTACAGAAACTTGACGCGAAAGTCGAAAAACTCGTTATGTATGAATCGTGAATAATTGTTTTACGTTTTGAATTGAAAAAAAATGATTTTATGTAACCTCTGAATGTTTCTTTTTTTAAGGAAGCGATTCAATTAAACGTCTTTCAATATTTTCTATTAGTGAATGTTTCATACTTGTAATGGAAGCTTTTCGATTTAAAACATTCATAAACTCTGGAAGTTGATGACTGCTTGCATACATTGTTTAACTACAAAAAGAAAATTCATATTTTATTTTTTGGGTTTGTGAATTTACTTTTATAGAGATATTCACTGTTTATTCAAATGTGAAGTAAAACACATTTTTCAACCCTCTATTTTTCAGTTGCAGAAGTGATAATTCCTCTTCGTTTGCAATGTAAAACCGATGGCCAAACAATATTTCGTGTCAGAATAGAATATTTTTTAAATCCGTAATTTGAAAGTGAAATTATCAAATAAAAGTACATTTATTATTATTAACGTTTACATTTAAGTTTATATACGCGAAAATATCTGTTAAATAAAATGTTATTGTAGCTATCACAAAAGTTTATTACAAATTCGTTACGGGATGTTGCTCTCATTGAAGTATTGAAATCTATGTAGGATTTTAGCCAAGGGGATTGATTGAATTTAAGAACTCGGTGAATATTGCCCAATTTAAGACCGTCTGCCAAAGATTTTTTAAGTGCACGATAATGGAGAAAGTATTTGCGGTTAGGTAGGAGGGTAGTTAGCAGTTTCTCCTGCTTTGAACCTGGCGGTTTCGAGCATTCAGAACAAAAAGACATATCATTATGAGCATCGTGAAGCTCTTCCTGGTATTCTAAGTTTACTTCCAAAATACAGCCAACAGGTGAATTATCGGGAACATTAAAGTTAATATCTACGTTTAGAACATATTAAATTAGAAATAATACAAGAGGGGGTATTTTCAACAATTTTAGTATAAAAATATTTCTTTTAAATAGTGGTGTAGGTATTTCATCAGTCTTTAACATTTAATAAAGTTGAGGGAAACCCAAGGCTCAAGGTCGGTAAGGTAGAACCCTGACGTATCGACCGAGGCTCAATGCATGACAGGAATTTGCATTACCGACTGATTGTAATACCGACTGTCGGTAACATGCGACGGTAGCGCCATCTGTTGGCACATTAAGAATCTGTATTACCTACCAAGGCCACGTACCGACACGATAATAATTCTAATTTTATGATAGATTGGGTTACAAGAGTCGAAGTTTAAAAATCTACCTGACCAAACTGGTTTGCGTTACCAGTTGGTTATAATTGTATTGTTTTAGATTTTTAATGCTAGATCCAGAAAGTTTATTTCATCATCTTTAGCCAGTTCAATGTTGAATTCAAGTTTAGTGTCAGCAGTATTAAGTTTATTTGGAAATTCGTTAACTTTATTTTTCAGTAGGCAAATTAAGGTGTCATCGATATAACGGAAATAGAATGTGATTGTGTATTCACCCCATACTTTTTTATCTAAAGAAGACTTTGATAAAGCTCTGAAACTATGCTTAGAGTCATCTTATTGTCAGTTCAATGGTAAATTTTACCAACAAAACGGATTACCCATGGGATCTTCAATATCAGCTGCTACAGCCAATATTGTCATGGAAGAAATTGAAAACAAAATTTTAAAATCACTTAACTTAGACGAAGGTTTTTTCAGAATTTTCAAAAAGTTATTCTTCAAATAGTTTTTGCAATCAACAACAATTTAAGAAAAGCCTTTGTCAAAAGTACTACAGATAAAATTAAAAAAGAAAACAAATGTAACTGCGTTTATAAACATATATGTATGAATTGTAAAAGAACATACATTGGTCAAACCAGCAGACCTCTGCACACAAGGAATAGGGTACACGAAAGATCTATTGAAAACATCGAAACAAACACAGCCATAGCTAAACATGCTTATGACTTTGCACATAACTTCGCCGTTTACTATTAGAAATGATACATATACAAAGAGATAACAACTCTATTAACTTCAGATCAGACATTCAAGGCTAATAATTTAATTGCACAAATATAAATTTAAAAAATTTGAATTTCCCGGGCTTAGGACGTATATACGTATATATTACGCGAAATTAGCCCCATTTTAATTTCATACAAATTCGCAGTCATGTCGCTATAATTTAACATACCACAAGGCTCTGCCACTTCCTTTTTTAAAAAATGTAGAATATATAATAATTTCCTCTTGGATTTACCTCCTGTAAGTATAGATACGCTAAAATATATGTTTTTTTCATAAGCCGTATTCACATAACTCTGTTTTACTTCTAGACGAGACAAACAGTTTCTTTAATTTTACTTTTTTAATTTCCGTTAACTAATAATAATGTAAGCACAATGTATATACTTAATTGTATTACTTTACCTCTATTTTTATAGTCAAACTTTTTTAACAAAATTTTTCACAATATATTGTATCCTCTACAGAACTACGCCTTGAAAAGGACTCGGAACCGAGTCGAAACATGCCTGCAATTTTTAAATAAAAACATCAAAAACCCGGAAAAGGCCTTCACTGCATTAATATTTTAATACTTTTAATGGCTATTTTAAATCAGTTCTCATAATATGTCCCCGATTTTATCGGAATCACATACGCGCGCATTAAAAGAGCCAGCCACCCTGTGGGGGCACTCGAACAGAAAGTTGCCAGTGGAGCTTTCGTTTTGACAAGAGACCTCCCAATATTGCTCGTGGGTTCGAATTCGATGGAAGTTTTATTTCTTTTTCTTGGCCAAGCAATAAGTAAAGCGGCCAACCACAAGGGCTTTTACTCTAAGGGCTCTAAGGACTGATTTTTAGTCTGCGTAAGAGGTTGGTTGGAATCAACTTGTGGAGTTTATTCTTGGGTTCAGGTCACGGCTGGAAATAGACGTGACTAGCTGCGAAAAATGAAAGCCATTCGGACGACGCTATGGTGCCTTTTTCGCGTTTTATCGTTTTCGCGACGTGCCCTCGCCTTGCCGCTTAAAGCGCCTTAGTCTGTTGAACTGAACCAAGTCTCAGTTGGATGTGACCTTAATTAAGGTTGCTCGCCCACAACTCGGTTGCGACTGAGGTTTACTGGCTTACTTTGTGATAAGATACGTTTTGCGTTAACTGTTTTATTCCTTATGCAGCATCTCAACACCTTCTACTACTTGCTATATCTAAAATTACAGCTTTTTATTCATCACGCAGAAACACAGAAAAAACTGGGGGTTCGGTCAAGTTGCGGCTCAAATAAATTTGATATCCTTTAGAACTTAAACTCTAAAGGAACTCTTTTTGAGGGTTCCTTTTCAGTTTGTTGAATTCCGATAGATGGCCATTGGCGAGTGCTGACGTTTTCAACTGCGCATGTGCGGAAAAGCGCGGGCCTATTTGAAATCAATAAATACGTTTTTTATTCTTTTTTGAAATAAATTAAATGATAGAAATACCCAACTTCTTGAAAAAATGTAATATTAACGTAATATTGCAAGTGCATATTATATAATTTTAAATAGTCCGGGGCTTTTTGGTACATGCGTAGTTGTAAACGTAGGATTTTAAACATGACCTTAAAAACTGTTACATTTCGGGCACACTATGTTCTTTTCAAGAATGACTAATGTCTATAATTTTAGTTCCTTTATTAACCCTCTACTGGTGCGGTGGTTTGAGGAGACATACAAGGTACGGTGGGGTCGCATCCGACCCGACCTACTATTAATGTGGTTTTGGGCAACGAAAATTGCACAATAAGTATTTTAATGAAGCCTAATCTTTATTAGTATCGTTGCAGTACCACAAAATTGCAAGTATCACAAAAAAGTGCAGTATCACAAAATTGCAAACACCAGCCATACTGACAACTTCCTCCAATGCAAGGTCTCCCTCCTGTTCATCGTCAGAATATCTGGTCTGTTGACGAAATAATTCCTCTAATATCTCCTCAGGTTTACTATATACTAGTTTGAAAGCCATTTTAAAGTCCGAACTGCAAAAATTAATTATATCGTACATAGTAAAATTGGTAACGTCTCACCGAAAAACAGAGATTAGGGAAGCAAATATCACTTACCATGTAGCTGCGGCTGTCTCGACACCTTCTACGGTACTGACTGGTAGGGTACCTCGCCACTAGAGACCCCTTTGAATTTGTGTGGACGAGGAAAATGGAACAGCCAACGCTCGGGTCGGATCCGACCCCCACCGAACCAGTAAAGGGTTCAACTTTTCCCAGTGTAATATCACTTTATCCGATAATAATCATAATATAGATTCCATCTAATTTAATCCGAATTATAAAGACAAATGTGCATCATTAACTTGAAAAATCTTCGAAGTGAGACAAGGCAGAAGCGACAAAAAGGCTCTATTAGAACGGTTTGAATCCGTAATTTGGGTTCCTTTAGAAACATTTTTTCATTGTGGGTTCCTTTTCAGCAAGAAAGATTCCTTATTGTTGCAGCTCTTTTGGAAACAAAAATCGGTTCTAATAGAAACCCCCATTTTTTCTGAGAAACAGAGATTGCCATTCCATTCTTTCAGACATTCACATAGAGAAGAAATACTCCAAGTGTATCTCGCTTTGATATTAATTATGAAATTTTACATTTTTGTGGCGAAAGATGCTTTATCCAGAAGTTAATCACTATACTGAATTCATGTGTACACTTATTGTACAATTCTATCAAAAATATTAGCAAATAAAATCATAATTTTTCAATGAATATATTTGTTATGTTGTGAACAATTAATTATTTAGTGTCTAATACATTTTTCTGAGCCTAATCTATTATAGAGTGAAACTTTATTTTCGTGATATTATTATTGATTTTGATATGGTTTATTTTCATTGCTGTTGAAAATGATAATGATTTTTGTGATTAAGGTTTAGATATTAGGTAAAAAATGAATTTGCGCTATTTTTATATTGATAACAATAATCGAAGTGGACTATATCTTTGGAATATTCAACTTTGGAATATCTTCAACTACAACAAATTTTTGTAATATTGACGATGCTCGACCGGAATGAATTCAATCATTCGACGGAGATCGTTTTTTTCGGCGGAAAGTTCTTTCGGTGTCACTTGCATCAAGGGAATCTTGTCAAAATCCGCAATTGTTTTTCCTCTAAAAGTAACAAAAAATGCACACGATTTTTATACGCTGGTAGAAAAATATTTTTCAAACCAATGACGGCAGTGAAAAGAACAGGCAACCTCTAAATTTGTTCGAGTGAAAGATTCACGCAATATGAGTGAAAATCCTGCAAATCTAGCTACAGTGAAAATGTCACCTTATATGAGTGAAAATTTACTCATTTCAGAGTAATATTTCACTCTCAAACATGAGTGGATTCCACTTATTTTTAAGCGTGAAATATCACTCTAAAGCAAGTGGAAGTTAAGTCATTTAGAGCAAAATTTCCATTTGAGCTCGTTTTGCAAGATTTTTACTCATTTTTATGTGAAAATCCACTTGAAGAAACTTAGAGTTCACTTTTTTACAGCTTTGGAAAAACGCACAAAATACTGCAGATTGAAGAAGCTACTATATAAGTGAAATCACTCGATTTGAAAAAATGTCTGTACATTGAAAAGTTACTAAATTATTGCAAATTCCCAACAATATAGAAATTTTGAAAACATTATATTTCAAAGATTCAAAATTACCGTGAGACTTTACTCAACAAACGCCCGTATCAAATTTTTCGAAATTCTATCACTAAAAAAAATTAGAAACAAAAAGACCAAAAATGTTTACTTACCTCGCTCTCCTTATCGATTAACACGTGCAACATATAATGTAAAATCGATAATGGCGACCGCGATTAGTTCCTCCAAAACCTTTGACACAACATAGTCACGCTAAATGGCACCACATACCTATAAACTGGCAATAAACCTAGACAAACCGAATGAAAAAATCGTTTTTCCATAAGGTGCAATGTGGGCTTAGGCCCTTTTGTTCGCTCGCCACCCCTTGGGTTAGGACCTTCACTGACTATGATGAATTTTTAAAAAATGAAAAAAAATTTCAAAAAATTTTAGTTTACACACTCGAAACGGCATTTGTTTGAGGAGTCCAAAAATGTGTAAAAGTCAATTTCGAAAAATTTGTGGGTTAGGCCCTTTTGTTCCCCGACCCTTCATTAGAATTCTTATAGATTCCTTTGAATACTTTTTAATTTCCTCGAATTTTTGGAGATTCTTGAGAATTTACCATGAAATATGATCAAATTTATCTCGACTTAAATCAAACGATTAAATATTCAAGTAAACATTTGAATCCTAAGAAATAAACTATCGTGAAATATAATCAATTATTTATTCTTATAAATATAAATTAGTTAAAAATTACTAATTGAAATAAAATCCCCATGAATTCCTCATTATCCATTTGAGTTCTTTTTAAGTCTGTCGTCTAATTAAAGTCTGGTAATTTATATAAAAAATCAGCGGAAACGTTTCTTCTTGTTCAAGAGTTGAAAGTCTGCCTTTCAGTGTTTCTTCTTCCTCGTCTTCTACTTTCAAATTAATTGTACTTTCTTCTTCGCGCTGTGCTGAAGAATAGACACCAAAAAGGTATTAGGTAATTAATTGACTATATCATTCATAATTACTTTGAGAGATAGACACAGGATTCTGAAGAAAGCGGTACAATAATGTTACATTATCATTAACATTATAAATCGCATCAAATATCCATCTTATAGCTTTAAAAAAGGTCGAAATACTTTATAAAAAATATAGCTTTTGCTCGCCCCTACTATAAAGGAGAATTATTTTCTTATATTCACTAAAAAAAATTATATTGTTTCAGTTATATCGGTTTATAAAATAAAACACACGTATTTTATTACAGGGCAACAAATGATCCCACATTTTGTAATAATTAGAATAATTAATAAGCTGTCAATTATTTTAATTTCAAGTACAAATATATAGTAATTTTCAGACTTTTACCATCCTTCTCGTAAAGAATAATACAGCCTTCATTTGATTCCTTGCGGTTTCACTGTAGTAAGATTTTCAAAATATTTTCATTTCGCATTATTTTTTAACTCGTTCCTCATTTTTAAAGCCCCATCATCCTATTCTTCACAAAGAGTATTTTCATATATATGTATATTGCCAGGTTGAGTTTGATGTTGCACTCAAGAAAAGTATTCAAGCACTTCATCATCGATGGTCAGCTCGCGAGAACAAAGCACTGCTAATGGAATGTAATTATTAATTAACCACTTGCTGCCAATCCTTCATTGTAAATTAACGGCGGAATCTTTATAGAAATAAAAGCATACTTAATTTTTCACCGAGAATTGTCAGCTCATGAATTATCAAAATATTCGAATAATCTGATAGTCTGACTTGGTTCAAATCTGACATCTCATTCAGCTACAAAATCATCAGAAAATAAAGACGTAACGGTCGGTACCTAATGTCAATGTACATAAATAGTCTAACTAGGAAGTTTTGACACACGAAAAAAATGTGTTCATTAACTTTTTCACTTCAAGTTTTTCAATCTTTTTAAATGTAAAATCTATAATACTGAATGGACTCTAGTATAATCCGAATGAATTTCTCGCCGAGAAAGACTACAGGTTTATCGATCAGACTACTTTAGATCAACTTACTCTATTTAAAGTATTGAGAAGAAGCTCGAGAAAAAGTTGGAAGGTAGAAGGAGAGGAGAAATAAAGAGCATTCATATTTAACTAAGATCTACTTATATCTATTGCATAAAATTGAACGGTTTTCACATAAATTCAAACTTACAAAAAAATTCGGCTGAGGAGACCTTGTGGATTCACACCTCTCTGTCAAAAATCTTCTTATTTTCTTTTCCCATTATTCCGGAGAAAAAATAAGATTAACATTAATAATGGGACCTGGAATTAGTTACCTCGGATTTACTATATTCCTAGAACAGATTCTCCCGCAGTTTCTTCGTGAGACAGAAGCCCACGCAGTCGAGAGAAGCTTGCTAAGCCATGCGTGACCACCAGAAGCGTAGCGACAAAGGAGCAGTGCGCGGGCACTCACGCACGTATCTTGCGTAATATTATGTATTCCAATTGGAAATGGTTCACACAGCCCTAACTGGTTACGTTTGGAGGCCCTGGAAATAGCATCAAAACCAGTGCGAGCCATGCCCGAAACTGTAATTCAATCCACGTTTCAGTATAGTATCGAATATATGAATATTGAAAAAAGTGGAGAATCCACATAAACAAGCATCCAATCGATTGAACGGCTAGATAATGGGATCGGCCCCTACAGAAGCGAGACATTGATGCTCCACTTTTCCTGAATTGGAAACAATTGCATCGGCTCTTCAGGCGATAACAACGATAATTTCTGTCAACAATTGTTGTTCAACAATTATCTCCGCACAATTGAGTCTTGAGGTTTTCACTTTTACGTTTTATGTAATTGCTTCATTCACTTTTTACATTCATATGCGTTACAATATGCTTTTAAAAATTCTCTTTCCAAAGTTATTAGTCTAAAAATATTGGTGCAACTACACTTACTGTTCCGGAGAGACGGAGGATGAGAAACTGAGAATCTCTGAAGGGGAGAATTTTCACCTGCAACAGATTAGGAAATACTTTGATTAGTTCTAGAACATTGACATTACTGGAATTGGACACCATTATACTTCCGAATGAATATTTACTTATATTATAAGCAAATTACTCACAAAAATAAAAAATTTGTTTACCAAGTTTCTTCCAGTAAGATTCGTGTATGAATTTGTCCTTAAAATTGTGTGTTTAGATGTTCATCAATGCGAAATAAAAAAAAACTTCAAGCAGAAAGACGTACATGAATCTGACTGTACCTATGTTCTCAAAATTTTAGACTTTCAAAATGACAACGTTTGCAATACAATTGGTGGCAAGGACCTTCTTGAAAGCAGAGAAAATATATATCAATATTCGTGTGAGGAATATGGCTTTAGAGCAGTCTTGATTTGTCGATTCCCTCGTCTGCCACCATTTCTTCTACTTCCCGTAGACGACCTCTTTTCTCTAGGTGCTCTTATTAATTCTTGAGGCACGTTCCTGTCACTTTATTTTCCTTTTTTTACTTTAAGGTCTCTTTAACTCACCTACAAAGTTCGTGCTTCGTGAACTCCGAACTAATACTGACGTTTTTTAGACTAATATAAAGTCTTTGAGGTACCGTGGCGAATCTTGTCATAAAATAGCCCATATTTTAAGGACCATCTTCACCCTTGACTAATTTAATTAAATTTCTACCTTTGTTAGTCAGAAGATTGCTCGGCTTACTATTTAATTACGAGGAAGACTTTTCTCAGAGAAATCTACTCGTATAATGAAAACCAATAACATAAACGTAATATCTTTTCTAGCCTGTAACTAGAGTCTACAAATAAATTCTACCGACAATCTTTTTAGATAAACATGAATTTAAAATGTTGTCATTTTTAGAGTTCCTGAATTATGTTGAATATGCCATGAAAATTTCTTCGTAATACCAAGCTTGATGCGAATAACGAAACTCGAGAAAGTATATTAATAGGAGAGATTGCTTCGTTTATTTTCTTTCACTTATTCTAGCGCATCCTTGCAAAATTTTCGAAATTCTTCTACTAGAGATATTAATCTTCCCTCCTCTATGATACAAAATACTTGCAAAATTAAAATTCTGTATAAAATATCATATATATATTAAAAATTTAATATAATTAAATTGACGGAAAAGAGGTTATATGAGCGGAGCGCCTACTCAACCGCAGCTAGAACAAGCCGGAAACAGAGAAAGAAAGGCGACACTGAGACCAACCGCGAACAGGCATCCAATAGAGGAAGAGCGATGCTTCAGGACCCGGAGAAACATCAACAATCAGGTTTCTCTTAAGGCCATGTGACGAATGGGTCACGTGACCGTATTCCTACCTCACCGACACTTTTTTTATTTGTAAACTTATTATCATACAAATAGCCACATCGAGTTGAAAATTTGGGATAATAAATAAGAAGCACTGAGAGACACGGCTCTGGTCCTAAATTTCTATAATTATGAAAAAAGTTTTTTTTGTAAATAATTTTTTTTTGCTTTTTTCATAATTATAAAAATTGAGAACCAGAGCCGCGTTTCTTAGCGCTTCTTATTTATTATCCCAAATTTTCAACTCGATGTGGCTATTCGTGTGAAAATAAGTTTACAAATAAAAAAAGTATCGGTAAAGTGGGAATCTGGTCACGTGACCCACTCGTCACATGGTCTTACGCCCAAAGATCTGGCTGAACTGGATGACGAGCTTCGTGGAGATTTTTCCGAAGAAACAGACCTCTGGACTATCAATTGTAGTGTGTAGAATGCAGCGAGAGCTTTGGCAGATGCAAACCGTAAAACAAAACCAACGGTTGATCATAAGACCAAAAGACGAATGCATCAACTCAGCACAAAGATAGGCTGGGCAAGGCAGTACGCGTCCCGCATTCAGTGTGAGATTGACTACATAACATCTGGCAGGACTTCCACTGCTAAGGTTAGACAGTTCGGGCGCGAACTGCGGATCTGTCATGACACACTCAACAAGCCAAAGCTACTGACCATCAGGCAGCATATTACTGACAGAATTCGAGTACTATCTAACGCTAGGAGAAGTCTAGAGCGGAGAGAGAGGTGGGTCAGAGAAAATCAACAGTTTTTGTCTGACCCATCTCGACTCTTCCAAGACCCTCCAGTTACTGTCGACCACCCGCCCACACCAGAGGAGGTCGAGGCATTTTGGAGAGAAGTCTACGAAGTCCAGCATCCACTGAAAGAACACTCGAAGAATATAAATAGCTTCAAGGAGCTGTGCAATGCCCTCATAACACCTGAGGAGGAATGCCCACCTATCACTGCCGGGGAGGTGAAAAACGTATTAAGAGGCTTAAGAGAACTATTCCGCTCCGGGACCAGATGGTATCAAGACCTTCTGGTGGAAGAAGTTTCCTTCAACCCACCAGCATCTGGCCCGCATTTTCACCTCATTTCTAAAGTCGGAAGAGCCTATTCCGGAGTGGTTGGTAGAAGGGCGCACAGTGCTCCTGCCGAAGACGGGCAACTTAGCTGACCCTAAAAATTACAGGCCAATAACTTGTCTGAACACACTGTATAAGATCTTCCCAGCTATCCTAAATGATAGGATTGTTCGGACAATTAGACCTGTGTGGCGAGAGATATACCAACAACGTGGCTCAAAGAAAGGCGTAGCAGGATGTCGGGAGAACCTGCTCATCGATACATGTGTCTGTAAAGACGCAGCATTTTATCAGCGTTACCTATCGATGGCCTGGATTGATTACCGGAAACCTTTTGATTCAACCTCCCATAAACTTATCATCTGTCTATTGGAAAGCTTAAAGGTTCATCCATACATCGTGAGGTGCATAGAGAGATTAATGCCGCTTTGGGAAACCAGATTTACTATTTCATCTGGAAAGCATCGCGTGATCACTAACAGTGTCACCTTTCAGAGAGGTGTGTTTCAGGGTGACTCCATGAGCCCTCTCCTCCTTTGCCTCACATTATTGCCACTACCTCTCGCACTTCGCCATTCTGAAGGGTACATCTACGGCAAACCTGGAAATCGAAAGCATAAGGTCACTCATGTATTTTACCCGGATGATTTTAAGATCTATGCTAAAAATCAAGAGAAACTACATCTAGCTCTAGACATTGTCAAAGAGTACACTCAAGAAATTGGAATGGAAGACCCTGAGCTCGTCGACAGAAGCGCTATACGACACCTTGGCGCTGGAGAGACCTATACATACCTGGGCGTGCCACAGAGCCGCATTCAGGACGTGACATCTATAAAGGATACTCTCCGATGCAGATACAAACGTCTCATCCGACGGATTTGGTCTTCCGAACTGTCGGCGAGGAACAAAGTATCTGCGACGAACATGCTTGCCGTTCCGGTAGTACTCTATTCATTTGGAGTGGTTCCATGGACGAAGGACGAGCTCAGATCCTTCGATATCGGGTCCCGGAAGGTTATGCACATGAACAAAAGCATCCACCTTAAATCTTCTGTTCCGCGACTTTACATCTCACGACGTCAAGGTGGTCGCGGAATACTAAATCTTGAATGTCTTCACAACAGGATTATTCTGGGTACAGCACATATAGTTGCAAATGGACAAGACCCTCTTCTTAAAATGGTCAGGAAATGCGAAGGAGTGGGCAAAGGGGCGTTTCTCTACTTCTGCCAACAGCTCCTCGAGAAGAAGATGCACGGCATCTTCCACAGAAATGTGGAGGATCTGTCAATGTCGTATGAGCTAACGTTTGCTTTCCTTAAATCACCCGGATTGAAGTCGGGCACGGAGAGTTTCATTTTGGCATGTCAAGACGGTGTAATTTCCACTCTAGCATACCGTCGCCACATTTTGAGCCAAGACATTCCCGATGATAGCTGCAGAGCGTGTCATGCACACCCCGAGCATCTAGGACACATACTATCTGGTTGTCCAACTCATGCGGGAACGACCTACATCCAAAGGCACAATGCGGCACTAAGAGTGCTTTATTACCATCTCTGTCACTCTTACGGCGTCAGCCCAAATACCGCTCCGCTAAACGCTCCTAGGGAAATAGAGTCAATTGTCGAGAATGAGAGGTGTCGGATATACTGGAACTTCATGTTCTCGACAATTGTTTCTGTTGCGCACTCGAGACCTGACACAGTTCTTCTTGACTTCGAGAAACAAACCATGTTCGTTATCGAATTTTCGGCACTAGCTGACAAAAACATCATAGCCAAGGAGAATGAAAAAAAGAGAGGTATATATAAGGTACCTTATAAGGGAGTTGCGACGGTTATACCCGGAATATTCTGTTAAGCTAATCGTCTTGATCACCGGCGCTCTTGGAGGTGCCAAGGTTTCACTGGTTAATAGCCTGAAAAGCATCCCTGCGTGTCAACAAAATGCTAAGACACTTGCGGGGGAAATGCAGAAGGCGGTCGTCCTTGGGTCGCTCCGTGTCCTCAGGGTGCACGAGACTTTCCCGGATCATCGCAATGAATATCTTCGCAGACTGTAACCACCTATCTCACGGACGTGAGACGTGGTTACAGCTGAAATTTTAGCGCGATTTCGCTGGGAGCGGGTGCAATTTTTCAGATTGACACCTGTTCCCAGCGAAATCCTGCGGTTGTCCTCCTGACAAACTTTTGACTATATATACTCTAGACGCACGGTGAACCTTAACCATTTTCAACTTCAAAGTTGTTGAAGTCAATGTTTCTTTACAGAAAGCATTTTTCTAATGATTTATGAGTAATTCAAAGGAAAATTTAAAATCTTGGAGAGACTTAAATACACTGCAATCCCGCTTTATCAGCCGTGTCGGGGGTACCCTCAATGGCCTCGATGATGAATCGGGACTCTCTAAGCCGCTCTTCTTCTCCTTCTTGCTCGTGGCTTCTTATAGTGCCGAGCCGTAAACATTGCAAGACCGCTGACCTTTCAAGCGCCTCTCTCTCGCCCCCTTGCACTACCTTGTCTGATATATCGGAAACTGATAAAGCGGGACTGCAGTGTATTTAAAAAAAATCAATTTTTCAACTTTCTTTTGTAGTTTTTTAGTATATTACGTCCAACAGTAAATTTAATCAAAATTTTGAGAAATACTTTTGGGTGTAGTTCCAAATAGCGCTCACCTCCAATTTTTTTTAATTCCGCATACTCATGTATTTTGACGCACTGATTACAAAAATCGTAATGCAAATTAGCGCAAATTTGATTATAATGGCGAAAACCATGGAAAACCCATAAAAGTTTTTAGACCAAAGTTATAGACTGGTCACAGAAATAATGTTGGCCAAACCCCTTCCCCTTTCCAACTTTTCATGGGGGCGGAATGGCACATCTTTGTCTAGTCACAACGATAATGCTAATCAAACCCCTTCTCTTTTTCAACGTCTCGTTGTGGGAGGAAAGGCACCCTTGTGACGGGACACAGAAATAATTTTGGTCAAACCCGTACCCCTTTTCAGCCCATGTGACTGGTCACAAAAATAATCTTGGTCAAACCCCTTCCCCTGTCCGACATCTCGTGGGGGGCGAAATGGCATCCCTTTTTCTGGTCACAGAAATCATGTTGGTCAAACCCCTTCCCCTTTCCAAGTTCTCGTGACGGCCGGAAGGCACCCCTGTGTCTGGTCACAGAAATCATTCTAATCAAACCCCCTTTCCCTTTCCCACGTCTCGTGGAGGGGGGGAAGGCAATCCTCTGACTGGTCACATAAATAATATTGGTCAAACAACTGCCCCTTTCCAACGTCTCGTGGGGGACGGGGAGGTACCCCTGTACCTGGTCACAGAAATAATGTTGGTCAAACCCCTACCCTATTCTAACGTCTCGTGGAGGGTCGAAAGGCACCTCTGTGACTGGTCACATAAATAATGTCAGTCAATCAACTGCCCCTTTGCAACGTCTCGTGGAGGGCAGAAAGGCACCCTTGTGACTGGTCATAGAAATAATTTTGTTCAAACCCGAATCCCGTTGCAACGTCTCGTTTTTATGGGTTTTCTCCGGTTTGTGCCATGATAATTAAATTTGCGCCAATTTCCACTATGATTTTCGTAATCAGCGCGAAAAAAGGGCACGATTTTTTTTTGTATTTAAACCGTATAAAAACTATTTAAAAGTAATAAACAATAAAAAAAAGTCGAGTGCAAAAAAGTATTTTAAAAATCTCAATGACAAAAAACGATTTTCTGCTATAGAAAAACCTTCACCAAACGCACGTTTTCAATTTATAAAATTAATTTATAATAATAATCTTATCCTCAGTTTCTAATGTGGAACTATAACACTTCCTAAAGAATCATTTATAATAGGTAAAACAAATCATTCAATTTTATTAATTTCAAAAAGTGCTCGATACTTTTTTTATTCAACTATTTGAGACATTTAAGAACTATCCAAAGTGATAAACAATAAAGAAAATTTGAATGCAAAAATGCTTTAATAAGCTTAATGGGGCCGTTTAAAAAATACATAACGCTTTTTTCTGAAAATGTTGACCCCCCTCCCCTACATAACGTTTTTTGTATCGTAAGTGCATGTAATTTTAACATTAGCTTAACGCTCGAGGTCACCACCCCCTCTCCTAAAGGCACAAAGAAGATACCCCGATCCCGAGGGACTACTCACTAAGAAATCTTAGATTAATGCCCGGGAAATCTTAAGAGAACTCTTGGAAATCTCTCAGCAATCTAGCATTCGTGAGAAATCTTGAAAATCTTTGGCGCAATGTGGACAGAGTTGAGGTGGTGTGGAACATTCCGACATACGCTCCTATGCGTGGAACGAACAGCCAACTAAATCCGAAAGTCGCCGAGCTTAGCCGAGTCTGTGGAATCCCACGTGAGTTCTGATCGCAAGGCAGGGTCGAAAATCTTGCAACTCCCGGCAATCTCAACGAAATTTTGGAAATCTCTATAAGAATTCGATACATATTGCCGCATCCACAGTTTTAAGATTTCCAGTTTTCGTAGTGAGAAGTACCTCGCTGGACGCAACATTATTTTTTTAATCTTTTTTTTACCGTCAATTTGTTGCGATATTTTGTGTCCATTTTTTTTTAAACCATAAATCGCTTTTAGGGGGGAGTGTAGGGTTGATTTAAGTAAATTCAACAGAATTCAAGAACAATGATTCGCATTGTATAAGTATAAACTGTCAAATTGTTAAATTTAGAGAAATATATGGATTTTCTGCCTCTTATGTCTGGCAAACGATAAGCGCTGCAACTGTAGATAAAAAAAAATTTGCACCACAAAACAAGAAAATTACACCTATTTAACTTAAATAAAAAATAAGTCAATATTTGACTGAGTATAACACTTTCTATAAAACCTTATTTATTCGCGTTTTTTCAATTGTTTTTTGTGGTTATCTCGGAAACCGTTTGAGTTAGCGCAGTAGTAGGATGGTCACTGGATTCAACGTTAAAAACGTATCGAAATCATTTACCCATTTTTGTGCAAGAAAAATTATACACTAAATTATAGTGGAATTTGTGAATGTCTAGAAAAAAATTGAATAAAAAATTATCAAAAACCTGAGGTATAGGCAAAAAAATGAGGTCAGATTCGCATTTAGTACAAAAACGACTTCGAAAACGATACATCCAAATTTCATGAACATAAGTGACATTTTGTTGTCTAAAGTAATGATAGAAAAACATTAATTAGCGAACTTTACAATCCACATATATTATAAAATTCTACGGAATATTTGAATTTTATAACGTTTCGGAGAGAAACAATGTGACTTCAGCTGAATATGTATACCAAAGTGTCGAATAATCCTCAAGAGTAATTAAGTGTCAGTGACCGATCTAGACGAAATAAATGACACAATTATATCAACAATGGAACTATAGCAATTACTAGATCAAAGATGAGGTGGGCGCGTGCCAATACATCGACTCGGTTTGTTTGCATATGTGTGCATCTATAATGCGTGTTGGTTCATTTGATGCGCGTTTACGCAATTCAAACTTGACAGCTCGAGTGACATGGCCTGGAGATACGTGAACATGACGGATAAATCATCCAGCGCTCTGCTCCTATGGAAACGTAAACGCGACCCGCGTAATGCATCCACAGGCTCTAAAGTTATATCGCGTCCCGCACGGTCTCGCAAATACCTATATCCCTGAATATAGGGCTAGGATATCCGAATTGGGGTATGTGTTTGTAGTATGTGAAGTAAGCGCAATTTCGATATACACATCGGCAATGTATTGCCGACGCGAAAGAGGTGTTCTACCTATTTCAATTTTGTGTAAAGCCTGCAATATATTGTCGGCGAAAAATATAGGTACCGTGGTCTATACTGGCTAAGCATCTTCTTATACACTTAGCCCAATCATTTTAGACTTTCGTCACTCGAAAAACCGCGGACGGTGAACTTTCGACGCAGTTAAGTGTTCCCCGCGAAGCAGATGAAGAAATGACATAATTGTCCAAGAATTAATTCTCGGAAGTGTCCGCTATCTCGGATTTTGTGTTTTCGTCGATTTACACGCGTATTTTGCATTTCTCGATAATAGGGGCAAGTAACAAATTTGCAGAGAATTTGATTCTCTACAATTTTGATCTAGTCGATATTGTTGTAAACAAATTATTTGTCGCTAACAATAAGTAAAAAGTGTGGAAAATTAGGAAAGTGGCTCAGTTCTTTCAACTTTTTGATTATTTGTGTTGAAAATAAGTGGCACATTTAAATGGAAAAGTTGTGGAGGACTCAATTTCTAACAACTTTTTTATTAAAAAATTTGTCGTGCGACGTGTAGATCACGGTCGGGAACGCTCTCAATACAGAGGCACGGCGGTAGCGCCTCGTAACTCATTTCCACACCACCGCAGAGGTAGAACGTCTCGTTTTTATGGGTTTTCTCCGGTTTGTGCCATGATAATTAAATTTGCGCCAATTTCCACTATGATTTTCGTAATCAGCGCGAAAAAAGAGCACGATTTTTTTTTGTATTTAAACCGTATAAAAACTATTTAAAAGT
>CAKNWW010330760.1:0-10808 GCA_932074435.1 Andricus kollari
AACGTGGTTTGAAAAGAAGCCCTCGTTTATTTACAACCCTTGTACATTTACAATTCATGATATACCCACATAAGATATTGTACTTGAAACAATGTAATTCTCTATTTCTTGTTGCAGAATTAAGTTCACAGTCCAAGCGTGGGCCTGATGGCAATCCTAATCCTGGTGTTTCTCATGTGGATCTTTTGCTTTTTCTTCTTCTTCTCACAGACATTCTCCAGACACGAATCTTTCTCTTGCTTTACCACATTATTCTGCCAGATCTCCGCCACCTGTCATGCCATCTCTTCGTCCCAGGTCCAGGTCACCACTTCGTGCCAGGTCCAGTTCTCCTCCTGCATGGTCAAGTTCTTCTTACGTACTTGGATTTAAACTTCAAGAACTTAGATTTGTTCGACTTATTCTCTGCAAAAATCCGAGCAGAGTATTCGAGCTTCGAAGATACATTTTCCCTGAAGATGAACGAATTCAATTGAGAACAATTAATTAAGTCCTTAAACCCATTCCTACCGAAGAGCAAATTGTATTATCAACGTCCAGTGGTGACGTCTGTGCAATATTGGAAAAGTTACCAAACAGACAATGGATTTTTCGTGGAATATACAAAACTAAAACTCATGTTTGGATGAAGTTAGAACGGGCGAAAATAAACATGGAGAGCGGCGCTGTTAAAGCATTGACCACAGAAGAACTCGCAGAATGTCCAATAGGCAACAGAAATTCAATCACAAAGTGTTTTAGAGTAATACGTGTATAAATCACAATTCTTTACACTGTCAATAAAAAAATCAATAAATAGGTATGCGCGTCTGTCAGGTCTCAAGCTTTCCAATGGTTCATTATGCTTACCCCACGTTTACGCAGAGGCGATTCAGGTTGGCCGCAGGAGCAGAAAAAACTAAAAAGAAAGGGGAATTTTTCCGGACTGTAATTTAGAATAGGTTCGATTTTAGTTATTTTCTTATGTAAAGTTCACTTGTACATTTTTTCAAATCTGAAATAATTCAGTTTATAATAATCAATTCTAAAATATTTGGCTCTAAAAATGTTTCAATTCAAAAGTGATAAAAAATAAAACATTTTCAAGCGGCATAGTATCCATGGGGAATTTGAGTGTCCTATCAAGCAAGGTTGGCCCATATAATTCTAAACGCGAAAATTGACACATTTAGCCATTAATAAGCAGACGCGAGCATTATTCAAATCTTCACTGAGAACTTAAAGATAAACAGAAGCAGAGTAAGCCTTAGAAGAGGCATCAGCAAATTTGTTAATCTCGTAGTTTAAATTTACTTGCAGTTGACCAGTCCATCTAGGATCTTTCAGCGACTCTAGTTTCTCCAAAGTGTAATCAAGCTTCCGTATCCGAAGCTCTTGCACCAAGAACTTAGCCACAACTAGTACTGGAGCTAACCAACCCATTGGATTATATAGCTTAGCTATTAAAGAGAGAACGATTCGCTTAGTTGGCGTCTCCACTGGAGAGGAAGTTACCTTAAAAAGAAACAAGATAGATTCAGGTTCCCTTTCATGGTTTCCAGAAGAATAATCTTCCAATAATTCTGGATCATTAGACGCCCATGTTCGCAAATGGAAACCACCGGCTTTCAACAATTGAGATACTTGAACTGGCTTCTCCTTCGCTTGTACTTTAGTATCATGAGTGTCAGTAAAAAGTCGATAGGCCACTACTTTTTTATTAGGATAGCAAAATAAAATTCTTTGATAAACAAGGCAATCTCTAGTTCAAGACCAATATGCAAATGTGAATTTAAAGAAGTATTGTTAGAAGTTAAATTTGATGCATTAAATACAACTATTAGTTTTTTAGTAGAACTATTTTCTCTCAAAACCGGGTGGTCTGGTAAACAATCAACCTGAGAAGAATGATCTAGCTCTTCTTCTTTCGCAAGTTCCATATATCATAATTTTTTATATTCAGATAACAAATCCGAATACTCTTGGAACGATTTTGAATTTTCAGTTGATCGCCGTAGAGCCTTATCCGAAAGAATTTTTGCTCTAGAAAACGAGGCACCGATTTTTATTGGTTGCTCATTCTTAAATGGTAACCGTATTAAGTACCATCCATCGTTTGTGCGTTGGCGAGTCATGAAGAAATGTTCTTCGCAATGCTTTTCTTCTTCAGTCAAAGGGTCTCCATGAGAAAGTTCTTCCAATTCCCAAAACTTATTCAAGTCTTCATGCAAAACTTCAGAAGTTATACTCTGATGTACCGTGAGTGGGATGCTTGTCTCTATTTCATTCGCTACAATTGGATCCGACAATATCCAATTAAAAACTGTAGATAGAGCAGCAAAAGTACCTAACACACCCTGTTGCAGGCCAGGTAATAAGCACGAGCCATAGTTATCCGAGCTTTTGTTGGAAACTAAAGGGTTTAGGATCAGGAAACTTCAATTCTGGCAAATCAGTTTCACTCTTCCGATTGGGTCTTAAGGACGACGTATAAGAGGTAAGATGGATCAATACTAAGGCTTGAATAAGGACTTTAGGACAGTGCTTTTTGGTAGGAAGTGCATTTAACCGAGCTAATTTTCTTGAAGAGCCAATATTAACTCCACCAACTCCATAAACTACAGATTAAACCTTCTGGAAACCAGGATTTCAATTTTCATCACCCTTTCTGAAATAAAACAACATTCTGAACCTTGATCCAATAAATTCCTAAACTTATGAGCTTTCCCGTTACCAGCTTTTAAGATAATAACTGCTGTCACTGGTAATGTGGAACACGATAGATTTGCATTTTTATTTAAGAAATGGAATGGAAGATCATTTTCTGAGTCATTATTAAGTGAGACTTGATTTGCTCTCGTCACCTGAGGCGCATTACCAGTATCGTTATCTGGTGGCGTAGAAGAACCTGTAACTGCCAATTGAGAATGTAAGACGTAGTGTCAGCTGATGGCGATATGATAGATTTAAAATTATTTACATGCCAAAAAGGTGTTATTTTTCATACCACCTTTACTACATTTCAGTTTGCTTGTACAATTAAAGGGTCTATGACCAGGCGTAAAACAATTATAATAGCCGTGGTGACGAGTAACAATTTCTTTACGTCCTTCAACTGATAATGTTTTAAATTGATCACATCGTCGTTAAAAATACTAACAAATAACTCCAATGTTCTATTGTACAGTGTAAATTTTTAAGAGCCGCCAGAGAGTCATTAGTAGTATCCCGTAATCGTTTTATATCTTCTAGAACATTATAAAAGGTACATTCGGGAGACTAATGAATTCCTGTAAATGAGTTGTAATAAGTGCTGTCTTATTATCATACCTAGCCTTTAGCGTCTAACAAGTGGAAACAAAATTAGCCTTAGTAATTATTACATGTTTCAAAAATTGTTCTGCTTCACCCTTTAAATGGAACTTTATATAGTGTAATCTTTGTTACATTTAATAAGGAATCATTTTGAGGAATTAGCGTATCAAATTAGCCTCTGAAATTTTCCCAATCCTTATAATTTCCAGACAATACAGGTAAATTAATTTGAGAAAATTTTATAGTCAAAAAGTCATCTCGAACAAACTGCGATTGCTTTATACTATCACTCGAGCTAGCTGCTTTAGTGATCAAATCTAATTGATACATTACAAAATCGTGAGCATTCAGATACGGATCTTAAATTTGTAAGAACTTATTTTTACTAAGATAATCGAGACTTTCGCGTTCCGCCGAGGTCGTCGAAGCTTTAATTTGTAAATATAAATTTCCACATTTTTCCCAACAAAATGCATAATTTCGAAATTGAATAAGAGTGTTGAAATATCTTCGCAGAAATTGTGGCCAAAAAATAAAAATAGCTCACCTTAGAATAACTTCAAAATTTTCAATACTTCAAAGTTATCTTACCGATGTAGATATACAAAATATAATCAGAATTGTCATAATACATTTGAACTTTACAAAAGTAAGAGCTTTAAGCTGCTGACAAACATCAGCCGGTGAGCATGTTATTTCTTCACGTGCATGAAATAAAATTACGGCCGATAGACCTTACGAATACCCTATAAGAGGAAGTGAGCACTCGAAATCATGGTGAGGGACAGCGTTATCTTGAAGATAGCGACAGAATTTCGCCCGGTAGCAATTATACTTTGCTCGATGACGTCAAGTTCATAAATTGACAAAATTTGTATGTACGTGCTTTCCACAGTTAATTGCATGCACTAAGTCCTACCACAGAGACTTAATTTTGAGTTTTATGCAAAACTGTCTTGTTTTATTTTAATAAGTAGTTAAATTTAATGTGAACGGTGAACTTCCGTGGACGAACTTCACTTTCATGAGACAAGACAATGAGATACCACAATGGCGTTCGCCATTTAAATGTTCACAAACGGTCTTTTGCCAAAATAATTCGCACTTTTTTATAGTTGGGTAAGCCTTTTCGCGATTGATCCGACTTACCATATTTAATCTCCAGACTGCCTTTGCAGCCATGGCCTTAATGGTGAGATGGTACGACCAATGCCAGCGTGGGTGTCGACTTCGAACCACCAGTGACGCCTTTTAGCATCAGTCCCCTGATTCTTTCCAGTCCAGACTTCACAGTGAATAGTTTGACCCTGCTCAATCAGATCACCGCCGCAGGATCGCTGCATAGATTCACATTAGATTCACATTAGATTGGTTTCAAGACTCAACTTTTCCATATCGCTCTCCTACAGAGCCGCAGGTCGCTGTGAGCTTTTTGCACTTGTTTTCCAGGTACTCGTTCCATAAGAGAAAACTATCTTGGATGAATCCTAGATATTTAGCTCATTCTTTGATTTCAAGTTGTTATCGTCTCAGTTTATTGGTACTTGCGGTTACCCACTTGTACCGTCTGGTAAACACAACCGCGTCCGTCTTAATTGGATTGACTGATAATCTTATCTTCTTGCACCAGGAATCCACTATTCCCAGTACTTGCTTTATTATCCCGAAGAGCACCTCCAGCTGTTAGCCGTAGACGATGACCAGGGTGTTGTCCGCGTAGCCTATAGCGTAGCAAACGTGACTCGTGAGCAGAAGAAGCTGTTTATTCACTACCAAGAACCACAGTAGGGGCGATAAAACGCTTCCCTCCGGACATTCCCAGTCAAGAGTTATTAGGTTCCTGTTGCCCAATATGTGGCAGGTCCATTCCATGACTGCAGTTGGCACACCGTGTGCAATCATGGCTGCCCTGATCAACTATCTTGGGTATAGTTAAGTCTCCTTCGACGCCCATAAAGGTTCCAATCGCGAAGCGTTTCTGCTTTAGTTGTCCTTCAATTAGGCTTACTGCTCCGCTTAGGGCCGTTTCGGTCCAGTCACCAACCCTATAGGCGTGTTGCTCCTTGTGTAGCGGCCTACTTAATAAGACCTTGTCGCGGATATATCTATCCACAAGTCTTTCCACTATTTTTAGTAGCAAAGATGTGGGGCTGATGCGACGGAAATCCTTGGGTGAAGTATAACCGATCCAGCCTGCTTTCGGAATAAAGATTACTCGCGTACCTCTCCATGCCGTCGGAATACATCCCAGCGTCAGATTAGCCCTAGCAAATCTCAAGAGCGGCCCTATGATGATCTCTCCAGCCTTCCGTAAGAAGACCGGGTGTATACCATCCAGACCAGGAGACTTGTATGGGATGAAATACTTCAGGGCCCACCTGACCCTTGAGAGGGTAATAATCTCGCAGGATAGCCATCGTTTCGGGTCAAGTTGAGCCACAGGTGGCTTTGGTTGCCTCAGAGGCGTCATCTTTTACCCTAGACCACATATAGCCTGGCAAATGTGCCTTGATCAGGTAAGCCCAGGTCTAGCTTTCTTGCGTGGTCTAACGTATTGTAACCCTGTATTCATCCCTCATCATCATAATTGAGGTCCATAGTTCATCCGTTTTGCAAGCACTGGCACATCTAAATCTCAACCTGATTTCCCTGCGAAGGCCTTCAACTTTTCCGATCCGCCAGTGTGTTTCCCCAGCCTTTCGGACTCTTGTGACATATTTCTCGCAAAAACGGTTCTGTGGCTATGCATAGCCTGCCCGACTGGAAATGAATTCGGCCACGAAATTTATCGCAAAGAAAATTAAATTAACCAAGTACTTCAAAATATAAAATTTAGCACTGTCGAATAACGAACACCAACTTCAACTTGGTCGTAGTCAAATACCTAACCTTAAAATAGTGATTCTTAGGCTTTCGTAGCTACGGGCAGAAACCCCTATAGTTTCGGTCAGGTGTCCGTCGGTCGGCATGTTCGTCCGACCGTCCGTCATACGTTGTTCCAAGGTGAGAAGTGACTGACGGGGAATGTAGGGGTGTAGGGGAGGGAAAGTATGCGCACGAAACCTTTTTTGTAGGCGCTCGACTCCTACTTTCTCTAACAGTCATCTCTAACAGTGCATGTTCAGAAGTCGAGTGATTTATAGCCCCCAGATTTACATAATCATAATTATAGTATCAATAAGATCACAGAATAAAGTGTGCGAGTAAGGAAAACAGTTTTCTGTGTATTTTTTAACCTGGAAAAAGCTTTTGACAAGGTGGATAGAAGTAAACTTTGGGAAGTCCTGAAAATGTACGGAGTCAATGGATGGCTCCTACAAGTGACTGGTTTGATATTATACAAGGTGTTATACAAGGATCCATTATATCTTCATGGCTATTTATTATATTCATGGAAAAATGTCTGAGAATGGCCTTTTTCGACGAAGAAGGTGTGGATCTCGAGACAGTGAGGGTACGTGTGTTAGCTTTCGCAGCTGATAAGGTTGTTATGGCAGCGTCAATCGAAGACTTGCAAAGAATGTTGAACAAACTGAGTACAAGTATGAAGAATATGGGCCTCATAAAACAAAGCTTATGGTGTTTGAAAGAAAAGGTGAGAAAACAATATGCAACATTGTCCTAAATGGTATCGGTAGATCAGGGCCGATTATCAGAAGTCAAAATATATCAAGCAAAGCTAAAAGGGCAAAATATAATTCTATATTTATACCGACTGTGCTGTACGGTAGCGAGACGTGGACCTATCAAGAAAAGGATAAGAGTAAAATTAACGCGATCAACATGAAATTCCTGCGCATGATATGCGGCAAAACACTGAAGGACAAAGCAAGTAATGATACAATCCTCAAAGAATGTGATGTACGCGAGATACTAGTTGACATATATGAAAGAAACTCTTTGAGCTGGTTTGGGCATCTTGAGAGAATGAAAGATGAACTACTAACAAAACAAGTGTATCAAGGTAAAGTAAATGGCACTGTGCCCAGAGGCAGACCGCGGAAAGAATGGTTAAAATGTGTTAATAGGGCCCTAAATCGAAGAGTCATAAGAAGCCCTAAAAACACAAGAGCTTGCGTAAAGAAATGCATGGACGTGCAGGAAGCCAGAGAGGTATGTCAGGACATAAAAGTGTGGCGACAAATAGTTTATAAAACGAGAGTCAGTGGAGTAAATTACGCCTGAAACAAATGACTTTGTAAGGCTTTTCATTTGGGGTGATCGCTATAGAGATTGATCAGCAGCCTGGGTCGGAGCAGTGTTGCGGAACGAACGTGTTATTCAAATAAGTAACACGGAAATTCTAGATCAATCTAAAAATCTATACCCCCTTCCCCGCACTGCTCCTTTCCTCACCGAGTGAGTCACGCTTAACCCGAAAGGGAAATGACTTAATGGTATAATAATAATAATAATAATGAGAATAAGAAGAAGAATTCCAGATAGTGGACTACTGTGATAGCGATTGAAAATGGAAGTATGAGGACGATGCTTTTGTTTCAAGATAACTTCTTTTCTTTTTCATTGAGTAATTTCTGAAACATTAGATCAAAAATATGAAAGGGTGAAATCCATCTTCCGAATCCTTTTAACAAATTTTGTAGAATTCATATTAGTTCTTTTAAAACAGCTTTCCTTGAAACTTAAAATGTTACATAAATGGTGACAACAATTTTAAAGAATTGTATAACCGAATTTTGTTGGTTGAAGCTGACTCTTATCGAACGTAAATATCTCAGAAGGATTCGCTTGCCGCCTTTAACATAAGAGATAACGATTATAGTATAGATTACATAAGCTAATAAAGCTTTAGAATATTCATTAGTTACATTGTTAATCAAATTCTTCATTAGTACATTAACCTGCTCTTCCTCTGATTAGACAACATGATGCTTGCCTGTATTTTCGTCTTAATCTTGGCCGTTATTCTCAGTTATATTGGTGAATATAATAATATAATATATTACTTATTTAAGGTAACTTTTTTTGAAGCTTTACGCAAATCGAAATTTCATCGATGTGATCTGTGCGGAGCAATTTTACATATGCCTAACTGTGCACATACGTGTTGTCATCGACCCATATGTGCACATCTAAATTTCGACGTGATCAGATGGAACACTCCTAACTCTGCACGTCTCAATTAATGCGATCAGATTTTCAACTGAATGTATGGTGAATATATGGTGAATATATGAGGCACCTAGAGCAAGAGTAGAGTAATTATCAATGTCCAGGAAAAGTACGATCGAAAATCAGTTGGAGAAAGAAAAAGACAAGTTTCGTTCCGCTGTAAAGACGAACAGATTGTAGTTCGTCTTTACCGCGGAGCCAAACTTGTCTTTTTCTTGCTCCAACTATTTCTATTCACGAAGGATTCTCATTCAGTTTTTAACCATTCGCAGCATATTTTGAGGCCCATCAAGCTAGCACCTCCAGTCCCCGCAATCGAAATTCCCAAATTTCTTTGTATCAGAATTTTGGACTTTTTTTTACTGTATTGCCGATTTTTGGGCTCCAATACATACAAATTTTAAAAAATTAAAAATTAAATACGACAGAATTGTAGGCTTTTTTGGGCTCTTGAACGCGTCAACAACCAATTTACAAAAACCACCCCTCCTGAACATATAACTACCCCCTATGGAAAAAAACTCAAACCCGGAAGAAACAAAGTACAACAGAATTTTCAGCTTATTTTGGGCTCGCGAATGCACACAAAAATTTTTAAAAAGCACACCCTATGTGCAAAAAAACCACCCTCTTAGCAAAAGTAAAATCTGCAAAAAAACCACCCCCTTGGCAACAATAAAATCTGCAAGAAACAAAGTGCATCAGAATTCTGTGCTTATTTTGGACTCACGAATGCACCATATAAAATTTGCATAAACCACCCCTATATACAAAAAACCACCCCCTTAGTAAAAACTCAAACCTGGAAGAAACAAAATAGAAAGCAGTATTGGGCTTTTCTTGGGCACTCGAATTCTTGCATTTTTTTGTTGCAAAACCATCCATACATCTGAAAAATCAAACACCTATCTATGAATTCGATTTTTCAAGGATCCCAAATATCAGACTCTAATGACATTTTAAAATTATCAAAGAGATTATTTTTTGGCAAAGTCTTATCTACGTGGTATCCATGTGTTGTTTTTCAACGTAAAAAGTTGCAGCCCAAAAACCAAAGTTGGTATTTTGGAGGAGCCCAAAAATCAGAGACTCTATTTATACTGTAGAATTCTGAAAAAGATTATTTTTTGACGTCATATTGGCGTGCTATAATTGGGAGTTTTCGGGATGTAAATATTGTAACTGTTTTTAATAAAAAAATGTATTGCTGTTTTACATCTAGTTACTTCTGAACTGTTTCGTAAAGTGTAACAGCCATGGACCTTGGGGGTTATTTAATATTATTATGGGGTTGAAAACATAATGTAGAGCATTCTAAATGTAAATATTTTTACTGTTCTTAATGAAAAAATGTATTACTGTTTTACATCTGGTTACTTCGGAACTGTTTCGTAAAGTGTAATAGCGATGGACTTTGGGGGTTGTTTAATATCATTATTGGGTTGAAAACATAATCTGGAGTATATGTATGTAAATATTATGACTGTTTTTAATGAAAAAAGTTATTTGTCGTTTTACAGAGGGTAGCGACTTGACCGGGAAACCGGGAAATGACCGGGAATTTCATTGACTGGGAAAAGTCGGGAAATGACCGCAAATTTAATTTAAAAGCCAGGAATTTACTTCTGATCGTACCAAATTCAAGTTTTAATTATTTTAATAATTGTGATCAATTTAGAAAAGTTATTTCTACTTTATTTATTATTTCACGATTTATGCATCTTAGATTTTTCAGAATATCTCAGTTTACTCTAATTGAATTATAATTTATTATTGTTCAAGAGTACCCATTTTTGTTGACATTAGTTAGTAGTTGTTCTCATGTATCCAAAGAGTTTATATTGCAATATGAAAGTAAGAATATATTTTAAGATACTTTATATCAATACACTTATTTGTTCACGTACAACTATCATTTAATTCACTTGACTTAACTTAGAAAATTTAACTATTTTATTGTAAAAACCCGAAAAATGACCGCTTGCTTTTTATTAATTAAAAAGAGAGCTTATCATACGATTTCAAGAATGTAACGTTCCCTGAGTCTGATTCTGAACATTTTTAAATATATCAATACTTTATGAGAGGAAGAATTTTTTTCCATTATAAGAAAAACCTTTTGCAAATTTGTTGCTCTGTGACATTTTTTGCGCTGAGTTAAGTTTGATAATCGAATTGTTGATAGCCCAAACATACCGAAACAATCATGTTCTCAATTTTTTCAAAAAATGGATTTATCACGTTTTATTCGCTAGTGCTCCTCAATCTGACTTGGAACAGGGAATTTTAGAAAATAATTATCGTTTTTATTTTAGGACAGAGAGTTTCTGTAAAAAAATATAATTTCACTTGGAACAGGGAATTTTTTACATGGAACTGGA